>CM019752.1:9952211-10052211 GCA_009761765.1 Phenacoccus solenopsis
TTTTTGAGAATGCATAAAATAAATAGATACCTTTCATTTGAACAAAATAGGAATGTATGGAACAAGGTTTATTGATGATTTCAGAAAAATTGATTTTTTCCCACTATACAACGAAAAAATATTAGAAAAGTAGCTGTTTTGAAAATTCTTAAAAATCGATCGATAATTCGAACAAATTGATTTTTGCCCAAAAAGAGCAACAATTCGATGAATTACCGCCTTGAAAAACCGGTATGAATAGATTTGTTTTTAATCGACGCATTATTCAAATTTAACCTATAAAAAAAATTCGTTACCCAAGCGAATTTGTTCTCGAGCTATTTTCGTGTTTGAAAATTGATTGTAAAATACCGAAAGTGGAGTGAAAAAGAATTTTTTGTATCTCAATTATTCCGCAGTAATTGATCGATCATTTTTACGAAACTCGTTCGGTACGCCTGTTGCAAATTTCGCGGTGGAATTGTTTGCAAGACGAAAAAATGTTAATGGCGAAAATTCACACTCGTACGTCGGTGAATTGGGCGACCGACGCTACAACAATAGTCGATGACGTTCGAAAAATTCGTCTGCGATGTTTTTTTTTTTCAATTTAACACGCGAACGAATTTCCGCTGATGTCAACTCAATATACTTTGTATTTTAGAAATAATTTTTTTCCAAGGTCCTCTCGTACGTATTAAATTTTTGAAAATTATTCGGGCTTGTTATTTCGTCGAAAATTGCGAATACACGATGTCTTCGGCACGGTCGATGTTTTGTTTAGTAATAAAAATAAATCGTCGAGGATACAGCCTCTCTGTACGGCTACGCGGAGCGTGTTATGGCCCTGTACGCTCGAAAATTAAATGGGTAGAATGTGGGTGGTGTTTTGACGTTTGGATCGAGCTTTTGAGAAAATTTTGGTATTTATTGCGAGTTGAATTTGGTGAATTTATATTTGGGAAATTGTTTTGACGATTGAATGATATTGAAAGAATTTTGATGGAAATAAATGGTGGAAAATTGATCAGGAATTACTAAAAATGATTTAATCGAACGATATATTTAATAAAAATTATTTTTAAAAAATTACATTTTTTTTTTAAATTTATTCAAAGACGAAGATATTAGAAAGCCATTAGATCACCCATTCGTTCTACTAATTTTTTAGTCAATATATAAAAATTAAGTAAAATTTATTTAAATTAATTTCAAAGATTAAAAAAAAAAGATGTTTTTTAATTTTAATATTTTCAAATCAGTCGATAAAATTATTAAAATTAATTAATTCAGTTGTCCGCTGCGTATAAGGAGGCAGCTCATTGAAACGCTTCGTAATTGTAAGACTGGGACGCGACGTTGCCGGACGTACGACGGTTTGGTAATCGAGTCGGTACGCGATGGCTGTCGCAAATCGAGTGAAAGACAATGTGATACAACAAAGGAGAGATACCCGTCGTCGATGTAATTTGGTTGGACGCGAGACGCGTAATACGCGCGTTATTTTCGTCTCGACGCGAAGGCGAAGAAGGTAATTGAAATGGTAAAATATGGGAATTATGTATGATGGAATTATCGAAACCGGTTTCGTTTTCGGTGACCTATATCGATCGGATTGTTGTGAGTAGGTATGGGCATTGTGTCGTATACGCTAAAGGAAAACGCGCGAAGGAAATGAACGAGATTAATTATGTATACGTTGGTAATTTGTAAACGATCGATGGCGATTGACAAATTAAACGATTGCGTCGCTGATGCGAGCTCGAACCGGTCGACGAATGAAATCTCAATGTCACAATACCTCTTCCTGTGGGCCCAGGTCGTTCCTCAACGCGGTGGTGAAGTTGACGAATTGGACTTCACGGGGAGTCGGGGAAACGTGGTAAAGTGAAGTGTATGGAGGAGATGAAGAGGGTAATTTTTTTCTCGGGTCAGCCACAATGTAACTGTATGAGTATACTTTGTTATCGGTAACTATGTTAGAATTACGATAAGACTGGCTCGAACTATGACCCGTATGCAATTAAATTGTTGTGTTTTTTTTTTCGCTCTCGAACGAGATGGTGTGTGCGTTACGCGACCGCGATAATTATACGGTTATTAATAGCTTTAACGATGTACGCGAAAGGCGACGATTTTTTCCCTCTTAGATGGAGTCGATGAA
Source organism: Phenacoccus solenopsis (assembly GCA_009761765.1). Lineage (NCBI taxonomy): Eukaryota > Metazoa > Arthropoda > Insecta > Hemiptera > Pseudococcidae > Phenacoccus > Phenacoccus solenopsis. The sequence goes on from CM019752.1 coordinate 9,954,355, forward strand.
TACGAGGGCCAAGTACGAAAAGTCTTCGTCAGCGTGTTGAAATTAGGTATTCGGACAGTAGTGTATTTAACGCTTATTTAGGTAATTGCGAGTGTGACCAAAAAATTGAGCAATACGACGAATAGACCTTTTTTTTATCCTCCAGTTAGGTTTTGTCGACTAATTTTCCAGCCTACTGGAGTAGTAGGTTTGACGTAAGTAGTTATTTTCATTTTTCATCATTAGTGGTCGTTTAATTGGAACAGCTAGGTTGACCTTTGAGAGGCGCGAAAAATTGCGACGACTTTGAGACGCGAGATTGTTTGGGTTACATAATACGGTCAGTGAGTCTGAGCTGCGTTACTATGTAAATCAATTATTCTAATTCGACTACTCGTAGGCAACTGGTATTTGGTAATAAGCGGGTTCGTTTCCGAAACAAAGTAATGGGTGCTGGAGGCGATGTCTTTATCGAGAGTATTTATAAACTGGTATTTTTAACAGCAACTGTACTCGAGATACAGGCTACCGAGTTGTTGGTCAAGCCGTGAGGGAGCACGAGCGATTTTTTTTACGTTGGTTTTTGCCTCTAGCGAGACGAACGTAAACAATAGGTGGTGGGGGTTTCGCATTGTGACTGGAGTTAGAGTAATGTAATAGTCACCGGGTTTATTTTGGTCAGGTATGCCAATTAGGGCGTGTAAACTAATGACCTTAAACGAATGTTGTGTAGTTTGTTTTTATTTGTGAAGAGATTTTTTTTTTGTATTCGTATTACTTAATATTGGGAAAACATGAAAATATGAATTCAACGATCGTACAAAAATGCACGCTTTGGTAAATAAATATTATATAATTTGTTTACATCGCGAATGACGCTATCTATACGATTATAGGTTATTTAGCTCGATTCGGTGGAAACCTCCAACTTCTTCCGGTGAACTTATGTAGTCGTTAGTGTCAATTCGTTTTTCTTTTGAAAATTTCATTCGAGCCATTTAAGTGGACAAGTTTTCTAAAATATTATTTTCCTCGTTTTCGACATTCGTCCATTTTTGTGTACTTTGGACTATTTTGAATTTCAACTTGACTTCTGATTGGATTGCTCTTGGTTGAGGCTGTAATATCAACTCTCGTTCTTACGAGCTTTTCTTATCGGTAGTTTTTCTATATATGGGTATTTTTTGTGGATGATTCGAGAACAGATGTTCGTGGCATGAAATTCCTATTCGTTTTTATGGCTTTCTTAATTGTATATTTCCGATAAGTGTATTGTTTGTGGGTGATTAGGGAGCAGATCTTTGTGACGTGAAATTCCTATTGTTACCTTTTACCATTTATCTGTTGTACGGTTATCGTATTGGTGATAATAGTGTGTGATTTTAAGTCACCAAAGAATTACTGCTGTTGTTCAACATTTGGCTGAGTGTTGCGTTTGTGTTTTGGCTTATATTTAGAGCTGGACGAGTTGTCTGATAGGTGCGTTCGAGTGATGTCGCGTGAAAATTGAGATTGTGATAAAAAGGAAGGGAAGATAATTTAGGTATGGGAACGGTGAGTTGGAGTGTTGTTGGTTTGAGCTGAGAACTTTTCGCGGTCGAATGGAACTTTGATATTATGAGGTGAGGAAATCGTTGATTCGGATGAAGATATTTCATTATTTTATTTTTAGGCAGGTAATGAATGTTTTTTTTTTTTGCCAAGGGGAAGTGGTGTATAAAATATTGAATGAAAATTTCGATTTTTTTACCAAGTTTAAGTTTCTTCAGATGTTATAATCTTTCAAAATATACTTATTTTTAATCAGTCCAGAGTGTTTTACAAATATTGAAAGTAGTGAAAATAGTCGACAGAGTAAGTCAAATTTCGTCGTCGTCCCCCTCCCCCCACCACTGAAAAAAGTGAAGCTGAGGTTACACTAGTTGCTAAACGACCTCAAAAATATGTCATTAAAATTCCATCTCAACAACTCAATTTTTAGATCACCCCGAAATAAAGTCAGTGTTAACAAAAAAAAAAATTGTGCACTTGAAAATTTTTTCAAGTTCCAAAGTCATATTTCACCGTTCAAAGACTGTGAAAAAAATTTAACTTTTAATTTTTTGGAATTTTTTCAAAAAGTAACAATTTTAGTAATTTTCTAAAATGGTCGACAATTGGATAATTTATTAGTTGTGTGCTTGGGGCAAGCTTGCTTTAGACTTTTTCAGACACCCGAGACGAAATATGCTCGATTTATATTCCACAGGGGTTCCTAATGACTGAGCTTTTTGATCTAAAACATTTGTGCGATGCTATTTTTATGCAAGATTGTGATACTTGAGGAAGCTTTGCATGGTAAAAATCGAGCATATTTCCCATCTTGAATCCAAAGTAGCCTAAAATTAAGCCCATATTGCACACGCAACGAATAAATTACCCATTTATTACTGATTTTTGAAAATAACCAAAATTACTACTTCTTGAAAATTTGTTTAGGCAACCCCCCTCTTTCCGTCCACCATCAGTTAAGAAAATATGGTCAAGCATTTTTTTATTTCTTCGGATGACCAAATATGAGTTTAGTCGTATTCACTCTCACCTCCGCATTAACAACAGATTCCTGGCTCCCCCTGCTGCAGATCGTTGGAGTTGTCATGTATGCATTATTTTCTTTCCTCGAATATTCACAGCTTTTTTTAATGTGATATGTATCCCTCTTAACGTCCTTGCGTCTGAGCTATGCAGTGGAATGTCATGTATGATGTAAGACGTCTTTATTGACGCCACACTGTATCTATGACGTAATGAAGTGACGTAAATGATGTTTAAGGAACCACTGAGAAAGATGTGAAAATCAATGGACTATATTTTTTTGTCTTTCATACGATTGAAATGCATCATATCTTGGTTCGGGATGATGAAATTTATAGCCTTTGAATTCTTAAAAAATTGAAGGTAATTGCATTATTTTCGGAAATTCATGTATGACCTGTGAAGGCAAAAAATTACGTATTCGCTTAAAATTGCAGTTTTTACAATTTTTGGGAGACAAGAATTTTCAAAATCGAAGCCTCCTCACACAGGCACGTGTTGATATTTTTTCATGAGAATTTAATTATATTAGGATTTATTTGAAATGGTTTAAGAAAATTTTTCTGCCCCTTATCAATAAAGAGGTGGAATAATATTTTATTAATGACACTTTGTTGTGTGTGCTTAGGAAACAGGTTGTGGGGGAGGGGAAGCTCAATGCATTCAGTGTCAGGAGTATTTTCGTTTTTTATCAGCATTCAACTTATTAAAAAAATATCGTGATTTGAAATAAGTTCTGCAAATAAAAATAAAAAATTCTATTTTTTTTTTAAGAGCTATGAATTTTTTTCATATCAACAAATTAAATCACGTTAGTTTGATTTGAAAAAATATCAATTCAACGAAAAAGGTGGAGAATTATTGACGATAATATGGTGACGGGTGGTAGTTCAATAGACCGACATCTTTCCAAGAGGAGTGATGCCAGGATTACAATTGGACGTTCGCACCTGCGACCACTTCGTTATTCATAGAAGATTAATGGTCGAGCTGACGCGTGCCAAGTATTTGTATTAGGGATAGGTAGTCGGGTACTTGTTGAAACCGCTTCGCGAATTAACCAATAGCGTGTTTCCACCCCTACTTCCGTGCGCGAATTCGATTGGTTTGGAATAGACGAGTGATTTTTCGCAATGCAGGTGTTCCATTTCCGCCCTAATCGTTCTGTGCAGAAGTGACCTATGCTCTGAATGTATTGGAAAAACGAATTGCAGACATTTCGGGTGATATGGATGGCCTGGAAGTGACCGGTAAATGAGTTGGCTGAAATGCGTTACTGTTAGATTTGTGTTCTGTTTCGTACCTATCTGAAGATTGATAGTTGATTCTCAAGTGCTTCGGAATGAACTTCGAAGCATTTTTAACGAGCATACACATGGTGATGTTATTTGCCAACGAAGGGGAGAGCGGAGAGGATGAATGTGGAATTTGATTTTTAGTACTTTATTGATGAACTTCGAAGCATTCCTAATGAACATAATTATTCTTGATGATTTTGTTTGATTATCCAGTAAAGAAGGAGGAGAAGAGGATTATATTAATTTTTGATCCTCTGAATAGAGAATATCGAGTATAGTGAATTCATCGTAAGATCCAATTAGTGCTGTTGTGGTTGGCAGAATTTAAGAGCATCCTTAGCCGGATATATAGTGTAATGTAAAAGGTAGGTTTCCGAGTTATAAGGAGAGCGTGTATGTTTATAATATTGAGCTGCTAATGCTGTTTACACGATAAGACCGATGTTTACATTTGAGAATAATTGCGACAGCGCCCCGTCGAATTTTAAACGCGTAACGTAAAGTTTACGCGCGTCCTTATTAATACCAGATGCGTCGGTCGGAATCGCAGTTAAAAGACCAAATACGCAGATGTATACGACGTTGGGTGGGCAAGCAAAGGGGGAACTAATGGCGCGAATTAGGTCACGAATTTCGAAGATTAAGACGCGTCGTGGGTACGCGTCGATTCGGTCGAATAAAAAACGAGTACGTTGGTAGGTGGAGAACCTTGGCCTTCTGCGGGTAATAAGATGAAAGGGAAACGTCGAAACGGAGGAAAATCATTTACGATGTAAGGATTTCACCCACATTTACGGTTGGAGGTTACGAGGTACTTTTTTTTTCTGTTGCATCGGACGGTTCTGCGGAATTCTAAATTTAATTACGGATGTAATGATCGAACGTCATCGTCGCCCTTGCGCGATATCCAAAAACGTCGCGAAAACTGAGGTCATTACGAACGATGAACCGCGTAGTGCGTTCTCACGAATATAGTTGGGTGCCCGCACGACGATTTGGAATCGTCATCTCGTCAATGCCGTCGTGTCTACGCATTTTCGACGTATTAGACGTTAATGAACTAACGAGGACCAAGATGTGCGATTAATTCCGGATGTATCGCGGAAATTTGGCAACGTTGCAGCATGAATGGGTTGACTCTGTGGCCGATAGAATGAAAACTTATGTTGATGCGATAAATTGGTATTCATTAATGGGAGAATTTTCGACATGATTGGCAATTATTCCCCGATGTGTGGAAGGTGACGATTTGGCAACGTTGCGACATGAACGAGTCCACACTGTGTAGCTGATTGAGTGAAAATTTATGCTGAAATGTCGAAACTGTTTTTATTAATAGAAAAATTTTCGACATTGATCAGCAGCTAATTCTAAATAAGTTAGAAATGACGATTTGGCAACGTTGCTACGGAACTGAGTCGACTCTACGATGTGGGCGATTGAATGAAATTGATGCTGTAATGTTCAATCTCTGTATTTATTGATGAGCATATTTTCGACAAACATTGACAGTTAATTCCTACTTCATTAGAAAGGGCGATTTGGCAACGTTGCGACATAAACGAAGCGACTCTATGTTCCTGATTGGATGAAAATTTACGCTGAAATGTCGAATGTATATTTTATTGATAAGAATATGTTGGACAAAGATTGGCAATTATTTCCTGGTACATCGAAGGCGGTGATTTGGCAACATTGTGATATGAACGAATCGACTCAGTGTTACTGATTGAATGAAAATTTATGCTGAAATTCTGAAACTACGTTTATTAATGAGGAAATTTTCGACAAAAATAGGCAGCTAATTTCAAAGGCATTGAGAAGGGTCGATTTGGCAACATCGCATCATAAACGAATGGACTCTGTGTAACTGATTGCATGGAAATTTATGTTGAAATGTCGAATATACGTATGTTTATTAATGGGAAAATTTTCGACAAAAATAGGCAATTAAATTAGAATACATGGAAGTTGGCGATTTGGCAACGTTGCAGTGCATGAACGAGTCAACTTTTACGTACTCGATTGAATAAAAATTTATGCTTTAATGACGAATGTGAATTTATTATGAATGCGAGAATTTTCGACGAAGATAGACAATTGTCAATTCAAGTACATTAAAGGTGACGATTTGGCAACATTGCAAGATGAACCAGTTCACTGTTGTGTGCTCGATTGAATGAAAATTTATGCTAAAATATCGAATTTGTATCTGCTGGTAGGAAAATTTTCGCCTAATATTGACTATTAATTCAGAATACGTTGAAGGTTAACCGTTTGGCAACATTACTACACAAACGAATGGATTCTTATCTGCTCGATTGGATGACAATTTACGTTTGAAATGTCGAATCTGCATCTATTTATGTGAAAATTTTCGCGAGTGAATAACCTCGATTGTCCTTGGGTGTTGCACGAAGCGTTGAAAAAAAATCGTTACTTTGCATTATAATAGGCGCGGGGTTATTTTGCGCCGGAGTACTGTGACTCGAGTGGCTGTGTTGTCGTATTAGTTCGCTAATTGATCGGGTTCGCGAACGTATTCGCGATTTCCCTTCCCTGTAATGGCGGTTCGAGTGATTAACGAGGCGTATTTATAATACCGGTAATCGATTTAATTAACGCGATTATCGGCGATCGCTGAAGAGGAGGTGAATTTCGACACCGCATGTCGAGATTGATAACGATCCGAGCCGAGGTATTGTGCGAGTGTCGAAAAAGAGAAGTGCGCTCGTACACAAAGTTGCGATGTATATTTTTAGCCTTATCGACGCAGTGTTTGTGTATTCGTATGTAACGAGCTTTCGTCGTCGGTTCAACAACCGACGACGTATAACATGTGTACCGTATAGGTACGTACTACGTAGCGACGACGATGGCGATGATCGTAACGATAGTTCATTGAATAAAATGCGCGAACTGCGGTTCGAAATAATTTTCGTCGGCGAATTTATCTGTCATCGACACCTCGCCGCAACTTGCGCGCAGCTTGTTTTGTTTTGGCACGTTCGCGAACGCCGCCTGCAGCGAAACCGGTTGTTTTGTCGGAAACGGTAACCCGGGCCGGTTTTTTGTTTGCATTGACCGCGCCGATGCGCCTGCGTATGCGAACGATGCGCGACGTTAAGGTCGTTCGAGTCGCGAAAATAGAGTGAACGATGTATTTGTGTCGACCAAATGGAGTGTGAAGTTGGCGCGAGGCTGAGCTCGGTTTCCCTTCGGTTGCGGTTTGGTACGAAAATTCTTACGGAGTCGAGGATAGGCCATGGATAAGAGGTGCGGTCAGCCGTGATGGACGAGCGAGCGGATGGAGGGAGGATTTTTCGCGGGGGTTATTTTCAGTTGATCTGCGTTGAGAAAATGAAGATGAATATTGGTTCGTTTCTATCATTCAAAAAAAGTATTTAAGCAGCCATGCTGAATTACTGGAGTTGAGTTTTTGATAGACCGATGTTTAGACTTTCAGAATACTATTAATTCTTTCACAGTTTACCCTTCATCGTATGTTGAATAAGATAACATCTCCTTCTCCCCTCCAGTATTATTTGTGAAGTAGCCGAATTTTGATTATACATCATTTTGGATCAATTTTAAGCCAAATTCATTCATTTCCAGTCAACTCTAAGTGCAGAAGCTGAGCTTTTTGAGTGAATTTATTAACGAGATGCTAAGTAATGAAAAAATCTAATGACTTGTAACTTGCCAACTTCCTTACAAGTTCATACAAGAAGCTGAAATTAGGATATATTAATATCTTCATTTTACTCGATAATATGGCACCGAAACACGACATTTTGAATCTTTGGTATTCACTCTAGCTCCCCTTAAATTTTTAGGGAATCGTCATTTCACGTTTTTTTTTTTTTTAATTTATTTTATGTGCTCCTTTCATGGTCAATTGCCCTCTTATGAGAAGGTACATAATGAACAAAATTAATATTTACTATGTATAAAAACGAATTTGCCTATTCTCAATCCTCTCTCAATCCACCATCATTACAAATCACTTCAAATCATATCCCAATCTCTCTTTTTAATAAAAGAGCATGCTTATGAATTGTCTGATATGTAGATATTTGATGCTGCACCCCTCCTCCCCCTCTTCTCCCCCCCAAAAAAAACCGTCTGTAATAAATATCGATTTATACGCGTTGTAAATTTCGAATGATTGATTTGAAAACTTTTTGTAATATTGAAAAATGAATTTTTTAAATAAAACCCAAAATTGTAAAAACAAACAAAAAAAAAAAAAAAACTTAATAAAATATGAAAATCCTAAAAAAAATATTTTCCACAATTTTTTTAATAAATTTGTTTTCCAGATGGATCATTTTTATAAAAAAATCATGCTATGCCGATCGTAATAATGATACAAAAATATTAATTTAATGAAAAAATTGAAAAATTCCTCGCATCTGGAGCAGAAGCTTGCAGAACCGCACAGAGAAAATTCGTACTTCAGAGTCAGACCGAAGCGAAGAAAATTATTCGATAAGTTTTTTATAATGAAAAAGTTCGATTTTGCCCAAAAATAATAAATCTGAATACCAGAATGAACTCTCTTCTCTCCTCACAACTAATTACTAATTAGACGCTTGCGCGCATGCTACGCATAGATGGTGATTTTTAGATTTTGAAGAGTAGATTTTTTGTGGCGAAGGGGGGGGGGTTATTACAACCACTGTTTTTTGGTATTTGTGAGATTATAGTTGATGTTTTAAAGAGGTACTTCACGGAGTACAATGCAACAGAAAGTGAATAACGATAGGAAGAGCTTGTCAGGTCGTGACTCGTGAAAGGCTGATGGACTGCCTGTTGAGAAGGTAATGTAAGCATTGGCAGAGTATGACCTGAACGGAAAAAGGACTTGGAAAAGTTTTCTCTTCTCGACGTGTTGAAAAATTTAATGAAATAATATAAAAATTGGAAATTTATTTTCCAGCTTTTTTTGATCCGACTGGACAGATTTTTTTTTTCTCCAGAAAACAGTGAAATGTCGAATACAATATGTGACAGTTTTTTAAACATTATTCAGTATCGATTTAGTCGAATCAATAATTTGAAAAAATATGCGAATGAAAAATTCTAATTTGATCAAATAATTAAAGAAATGAATAATGATAATTTGGGAGTGAGATATGATTACTTAGTTTGCAAAGGGAGCAATTTTTTTCGATGGTCGATATTGGTATTTTGAGAAAATAGTTGAAATACTCATTATAGTGATTGCAGTACGTGGGAGGATTCTAGATGTACTTTAATATGTAGTGCTGATAATTTTTTCAACTGAGTTTTTAACTTATAAACGATAGCTATTAAGCCTACTTCATTTTGGAGGGGGCTGTCTTCAAATGTTTGAGTTTCATTTTTCTTATGGTTTAAAATTTTTTTGTGGTTGAGAATTTTAAAATCTTTGCATTTCGTGAAAATTTCGTACAATTTTGTGTGATTGACTTTCCCTGGACTTATCAAATTTTCATGGTGTTACAAAGCATAGACAATCTTGTTGAAAAAAAAAAATAAATTTTTTTCGAATGATAGGTACTAGGTAGCTTAGTACCAAGAATTCTTTTATTTACTATGAGAGGTTTTATTTAAAAAAAAAAAAAAAAATGTTCATTATATCGAGTGAGATATCTCATTTCGTAAAAAAGAAGAAAGATTGAGAAATTAAAGTACAATACAATTATCTCCTAAAAACGTCATTAGATATGTAAAAATGAGTAATAAACATGTAAAACTGAGCAAAAACTTTTTTGAAATTTCATTTTACATAATTTATGAAAAGACTAGCTTCGGAGAAAAAAAAATCATGAAGCATGGAGCTTGACATACACTGAACAGTTTAATGTGATATCGGCTTTGTCAAATGATTGGAAAATAAAAGTGAAATATAAATTAGACTCCATTTCTCTGTTGTACCTCTTATCAAGTAACTGTACGTGTGTACTACGTGTAGTGTACATGGAACCAAAAAAACAATGATAATAATAATTCGTCGATACCAACGAAAACAAGTTGAAGAATTAAGAAGATGAATCGAGTTGTCATCAAAATCGATCTTTGTAAAAATTTCATAACGAAGAAAAATCGCACTTGAGTTTTTCAATTTTTTAGCCGCGAATTTTGTATTTTGCAATAAACGTCGTGAAATATCGATGTCGATACGCTGGCAGTTTCTATGAGTGCAATAAGATGATGTTATTTTTGGCGAGATTACAAAGACGAAACCTGGAACATGGCAGCTAAAATTCCGCGTAGTATTCTAATTTCGAAGCTACGAAGGTTGATTTTATATGGTTGCCAGTGGTAGCCGACCAGCTAATCGAATGTTAAAATACGCGCGATTACTTTCATCGAAAGATCTCGAACCTAAATGATGGGCGATTTTTACGAAACGAGTCTTCGATGCGTACGTGTAAAGTAGGCAATGGATCGTGAGAGTTGCGAAGATGCGAATGTTGTATATGTTGTTTTGTTTTTTGGCGTTCGTATAATAATTCAGCTCGTGTTCGACGACCACGTATCGCGTAGAGAAGGGCAAGACGTACACACGCGATCGACGAAATAACGCCTGACGCTTCGTTACGTAAACAATATCGCGTTACGCGCGTATTTGTAATAGAGACGACGGAGAGAGCTAGACACGATTTACTTTCTACTGGTCTACTGGCCGGCGGACCGGTACTCCTCCGCCGAGCCTCGGCCTCTCGGGTACTCGAGAAGGTGATTTTTGGTAGGCGGTTGCGACAATGTGCGTACGAATACGGGCGAGTTTATTTATAGCTCGCCACTCGATGGGAAACTAGAGGCTGGAGGCTGGAGGTTTTGTAAAGCCTAATCGACGTTTCGATTGGTCGACCTTCGAGGCGAATTTTTCCTCTCGACCGTGATTCAGTGATGAAATTTATTCCCAAGGTTGTGGACAGATTTGAGGGAAATTTCCTGCGCGAAAGACAGATTGTAGTGTTGTAATGGTGTTCAAGATCGTAATTTGATGAAACGATTTTTTTAGATGAGTTTGCAATTGCAAACTATCGCTATTGCAGCGTACGTGGGTTAGGAAGGACTGATCGAGAATGAGGAGGGATTTCATATCTCGGCGTTTAAGGTCATTTCTAATCATATGGTAAATGTCTACCTTTTTGGTATATATGTATATGCGTAATCTTCTCCCCTCCCCCTACCCCCGTAGCTAATTCAGGTTTCCAAATAACGTTGCTATAACCCCCTCATGCCTACAGACCATATCTACTACCTAGTTCCGAGTTAAGAAATCGCCGCCTTATCCCTATCAAAAGTTGAATTTGAAATATGTAAAAGTTGCCCATAATAATCATATGAGCTTACATTCTTCAAATTTTAGCCATTCTAGGTTCTTCAAGCATTCCTCAGATCTTAGCGATCCGTCACTTTCTGTCCATTTCGATTCAAATACAAGGACTTTTTGTAGAGGTTGATAATTCTAGGTCGATTTGGTGAGGAATGATTGACGATTCATGAATTGTCCTGTTGTAATTTCCTCTCCAAAAGCAGTTTCTTGGTTTTATTCCATTCCAAATTCATTTGAGGACTAAAATTGGAACGTATCACTCGTTTCGGTCTACTTTATCATACGCAACAGTTGAATATTTTCGACTTTCGGTTCACCCTGCTACATTTTGAAAACAATAACTTCTCTTGCCTCTTCCAACATCATGTGTGAAAATGGATTTGGCATACAGTGTGATTCTTAGCCTTGGGAAATCGTACGAATCCATATTTGTAAGGATTGAGCTATTGGGACTTTCCGGTGGAAACGTTCGCGACATCTGTGGACGAAAAATGAACTAACATACCAGTGAATATGGTGCGCAGAACAATGATAAAAAATGAAATTTGCGAATTTGTGATAGTTTCGTAATGTATTTTGTATTAAAATTAATAACGTTTTGAATTTTAATCGGTCAACTAACTATCAAGAGTATCAACTATGTTGAAAGTAATGAACTATGGATAGTGATAAGACAACTAATACTGATATTTCGAGGGGGAGCACTAGCGCTCCACGCGAACCAAAAAGCCTCTATTGGAGGCTCTACATACTTTCCTCTAGTCATAAACTAATTTCATACATCTCTTGGTCAACTTGGTTGTGAAATCCTGCAAAATTACTTTTTTTGTCTTTTCGATTCATCTCAAAATGGCGGTTCATTCGAATTTTGAAAAACAAGGAAAGGGGAGTAAATCGCTCAGAATTTTCGTTTTCGGTCTCGTATAAAATAGCGAGTCATCGCCCACAACGAATCTAAATTTTAGCTCGCCAAGTGTATTTGAAGAGGAGTTGGAGCGAAAAAAGCTTTTTGAGGAAGCTTAGAGTAGTGAAATTTCTGTTATGTCCCATATCTTCTCACTAAATCCACATGGAAAGGTCAAACTTCGTATGTGGAGTTGGTTGGGGATTAGAACACGACCCTTCGAATTTGGGTCGGAATGGCTCCAAAATGGCGATTTGCCAAAATTTGAGGAAAGCTTGAGAAGCACTCAAATAGCTCAGATTTTATAAATGTGGACTTATTCGATTACTAGTCGTAAGAAGTATGCGGTATGTTAATTTCAGCTTTTTACGTGGTTTTGAAGAGGGGGAGGGGGGAGTTATTGTCTCCAACATGTGGCGGTGGTGAGAAGTTGAGAATTTTTAGTTACGGTGTCAGACGATAAAGTGACCCCAATTGACCAAAAATATTTCAATTTTAGCCTGTTACGTTAATATGGAGGGGGGTTGGAGCAGAAAATGGTTTTTGTAGGGGAAATCATGGCAAGAACTCCCATAAATTCCACATCTTTTCTCATCAAATTGACCGAGAAGAGCCAAACTTTGTATGTGAGATTGGTTTGGGGCCAGAATACGACCTCTTAAATTTGGGTCAAAATCAATGCGGATCAAGGAGGCGAATGGGCTTAAGTTGAGGTAAGCTTGAGTAGCCTCGAACATATGAAATTCGAAATATAACGAACTGTTGTGATTCTTGTGAACAAAAAATACTAGATATTTCTAATTGAACTTTTTGGTGTTTTTTTGTGGGGGGGGAAGGCGGGAGGTAAAGTCTTGGTTTTGGATTCGGTGATACATGTGGCTTATAGGGTTGAGCAGTTTATTTGGCCATATCATCTTTAAATGTAAATAAGCCCCGATTAAAAATTCAGCTCCGATAATAGGGCATGCTGCTTATGTTTTTTTGAATGCCGTTTGAACACGAGCCATATTAATGATTTATCTTCGACGACATTCGGCTCGGAAAGATATTAAAAAGCGCGAATATTCTGGCATTAGCGAGACGTCCGCAGTGGACGTCCAAGAAAACCGCGTAATTTGCGAGCGTAATTTCCTTACCCACGCGTCGCGATGCCGTTGTACTGGTTGACAAGCGACAAGGCTGGATGCGGGGGCGACGAAAAAGCTGTAATGTTTACGTTTTCGAATCGAGTGGGGAAAAAAAAGTGAAACAACGTGATCGCGTCGAACCGGTTAAGGGGGCTCAGGTGAGCGGAGAGATTCGCTAATTCGAAAGGACTGGCGGACGATAGACAGGTCGATGCAGAAAATTTCATGCAGTTATAACGACCATAGCGGTACGTGGATAGAGGGGAGCAGGAGGAGAGGTGTTACAGCAGACGTAGCGTTTATTAGCGCGACGTACTGGTAATAAAAAAGGTAACAATGAAACGTACACCTATACATAATGGTCGGACGCGATTTCTGCGTTACACAATGACGCGAACACGAGAGGTTTTTTTAAACAGCGAAATCACGGTTGTAGTGTAAACGAATGTAGCTCTTTTCGCCGCAATTGGCGGATATTTTCTAATTAGCATTCGCCGCGAATGGCTTACGTAAGTTCTCTGAATCAGCGCCAGAGCGAAGTTTACGCGAAAATCGACAAATTATCGACGTCGCACGAAAATATTACGTTCGGCGTGCCAAATTAATCCGCGTTTAATAACCAATTAGCTGCGATGTGTAGACTGTACGTTGGTACTTTGACCCTCGAATGTTTGGCATGGTATGTTCTCGAAAGGCGTACCTTTGTAATGACGCTACCCTATATTTAGGATGGATTGGAAAGTCAAAGACCTAAATAGTTTTTGTGTATTTTTTTTATTTTTATTTTTTGTATCGAACGAAATATCTTTTTATTTATTTATTGCCCTTGTTAGGATTCCGATAGAAGGACGATTTCTACTGTTGCTAAGGGCTTGCTTTTTCGGTACTCTGTTGATATAGCCTTTTGGGTATTTTTTCGGCATCTTTTTCACCAAAGCTTTGTCGAATTATCATGAATTTCGATATGAATACGCGAAATCCATTAGCGCGTTCGAATGTCGAAGCGATCTGTTGCCAAACAAAGGTAAAAATAAGTGAACGACCGTGGACTTGGGATGAGCGTTTTTTGGACGTTTGACAAGTTGTGATTTTCGGCTCGTAAAACATATATTTGAAAACTACCATTTGAACAGATAAGGTGGAATAGTGTTGGAAATAAGGGTTTGTTATCGGGTTCTTTTGTAGGATTTTTTTTTTGATATTTTACGACTCAGTCATTTTAATACGAAAATGAACAGTTGACCGGTGTTTTTGATGTAGTTATTTATTTTTTTATTACGACGAATGAAAATTCATTCGATTATCAACGTTATGAGGAAAATATTCGTTTGTAGGACTTCCTTTTTTTTTAATACTCGATGTAAGCGTTTATTGGGTGTACGAAGTATAGAATACCTATATAGATATATATATTTGTACTTATCATATCATAACTAAATTAAGTGTCTATGGATAATTCGTAGTACTCGCATTCGGCAGAACGATTCGAAGACAATTCGACGAATTTAATATACCTTAATACGAATGGGCGTATATTTTTTTTTTAGCTTTTAATTCGGTGAACTGAACGGAGTAATTTGATACCACCCATGTAAACTGATTTCGTTTCCTATGTTTCTTTATTTTATTATTTAATTTCGTGCGATGACCTCGCGTCGTATAATTAAACTAGAATAGACTCGTATGGCCGGCTTTGTCTCGGTAATTAAATAAAATTTCGGTTTTATTGATTCAATTTGATTTGTTTTCTTCCTGTTTTAATTTCGGACTTTTGCGTCCATGTGATGGTGTTATTAGTGATGGAAATTAAACGAAGGAAGTCTTATAGGGAATGCGACGGTTAGGGTGAAACTTCGTTAGTAGATTCGTTTGAGTAAGAGCGTCGAGGTCTCGAACTCGGACTTTGTCAGTTTGAAAAGTCGCTTGTTGTAGGAAAATCTCTAAAAGTGTTGAAAATGAAGAGAAAAAAATAAGTGTCCATGATGAAAAAATGTGAAGTAATGAGAAAATTTGTGAAATTCCTAGGCGAATCGCAACAAAAAAAATCATATTGACTTTTTTCGATTTTACCATTTTTTTTTTCATTTTTCTCATTTTTAAATATATTCATGAAGAACGTTGAAAGATTTATATAAAAGCTCCTAATTTTTATTTTTATTTTAACTGGTGACAATAAAATATATCAGAAGATTTAAATATTCCCAAAAAAGTGAGATGAGATATTTTTTCAATCTCCCCCCCCCCCCCTCAAAAAAAGTATAAAAAATTTATGCGCATGTTTTGCGAATTTTTACCTATTTTTATTGTCATTTCTAGCTCGAATATATGTGTATAATTTTTACACCGAAAATAGAAAATTCAATTTAGGAAATGAAAGATTATTTGTAGACATATTTGTAGCTTTTTGACGATGAATTAATAAGAATAGAAAAAAATTAAAAATTGTCAGAAATATGAAACATGTTGGATTCAGAACAAGGAAAATTTGAAATTATTTGATTTGTATGGATTTTTACCTCTTCCCCCCCTCCTCCTCCTCCTCCTCCTCCCTCCTCCTTCCCTCCTTTCCCCTCCTCCCCCCGGTTAGTCTAAATGAATTGAAAAATTCATTCGCTTGATAAAATTAATTTTTAGCCAATTTGTGGGCTTTGGTTGATGAAAATGGAAGAAATAAACAAAAAAATGAGACATATTGAAGTACAAAAAAAATGAGATATCTTGTAGTACAAAAAAAAATGAAACGAAAACAAGAAGTGAAAAAAAAATTTAGTAATTGTTTATAAATTTTAACTATATTTTTCTTTGTCATATGAAAAATGAATACTAGCAACTTCTCTTCCGTCAAATTAACTCGAAGAATTCATTCCTCAAAGCATAAACTTACTTTTGAGTCAGTTCGTGAGTTTTGGTATTAAGAATAGAAAGAATGAAAAGTGTTGCAAGAATAAAATATCTTGGAATTCAAAAAGTAATAGTAAAAAATGAAAAAAAAAACCTTTATTGATTTTTCATCAATTTTAACAATCATTCTTTTTGGTTTAAAAACATATACAATTACTTGTTCCCCTTCATCAAGCTGAATGGAAAAATTCATTCGTAAAACCAAAATTATAATTGGACCAGTTTGTGTGTTAGGGTGGCACGCATTTGTATAGCGAAAAAAAAATCGATTTTTTTTGGTAATACTGGTTTGCATTTTGTTTATTTATGTCTAAGAAATAATATTATCAAATTTCAGCCGAATTGGTCAACATTAACACGTGCTGAAATTTTTCGAGGTCAATTTGGACATCAAAATGAATAATTTTGACGGGAGTAACGATAGAAAATTGAAAATTTTAATTTGCGTGCCACTCTATTGCGGGTTTTGATTGGTAAGAACGGGAAAAATGCAGAAAAAAAATCAAAATGAATAACTGTCCAATGATCGAGAAATACAGAATTAAAATGATATTTTAAGTAAAAAAAAATTGAAATGTAATTCTTTTGAGATTTTTTTTCTGAATTATTCTTATGCTTGGATTGTAGAAAAAATTAGAATCTTCTATTTCACCACCGCCCACCATCCTCGACCTTGACAAAATCGAAAAATTTGTACGAAATGACCACCAGTTATTACTAATGTTTATGTCTTTCTGCTGAAAATCATGAAAATACCAACACAACTGAAATTCGAAAAAAAAGTTGACAATTTTTTAATTTGATTTCACTATAATTTTGTATTGATAATATTTACTAAAAAAAATTCACCCTTTGAGTGTAAGAATCAGTCTCAGTTCATTTTTAAGGTACGAGGAAGCTCTGAGAAAATTTATCTACAAATCTTTGATCTTGTTTGTAATGACTAATGGGTGTTACTTGTATAGATGATTGGGTTTTTTTGGTTTTGTTTTTAAAGGAAAATTTTTTCTACTTTCCATTCGGTAAAACCATTTTACAAGAAAAAAGCATTTTTTCCCATTTCATTTATGTTGGCTATTTTTTATTTATTTCTGAAGATTTTACTTTTACGATTACAAAGTTCATATTTCGGCTCTATATATCTCCCCTTCATTCTCTAGAAACAGATATCCAAACTGGGTTTGTATTAGACATGATTTTTATTTTATTAAAATTCATAATGCGCGCGCACACGCAGGCCAACTCGACGCATCCGGTTTCTTAGCGTTACTCGAGCTGGCAACGTCGCGACTCAACGCTCGTTCGCGCGGTTACGTCGACGACGCGACGTTGCCGCTGTGCTCGCGCATCGTTACGTTCTCGAACGTCGATTCGTCACGCGCATACACGTAACGTTGGTACGTAAATGTGGTTTTCGCGCTCTCTGCATTACCGAGCGAAGAGATTTGATGATGGTAAGCCTGTAGATGAGATAAACTAAGGTACGGGTCATTTGGTAGCGCAAAGTGGGTAATACACGGTGAACGTGATGGAGATACGAGATGACTTTGAAACGTACGTAGTACGTATCTGCTATCGCGCGGTATCTAAGTAATCTTACGGTATATGAAGCGAGCGAGAGAGAGAAGGCGATACGGATAAATACGTAGATCGGTTGCCAAATCGAGCCAATGTTGACGTATACGTGTGGCGTCTTTGACGAGATAATGTTATGAAAATAATGGCGAAGCGATTGTGTACGTAGTGTACACGGATAATTCGCCGATACGAGGAGGAAAATTTGTCGCGATTCGAGATGGCAGACGACCTTGGCAATTCGTACGCGCGCCCGAGTCGGCATTTTATGATTGACAAAACGTTTGCGAGGCAATTATCGGCGAATGCGATTGATACCGATGATTAATTTGTCCCCATTCGAAGGCAAACACCCAGTTACCCAGAGCGATGTTTCCTCGTACGAAGCTCAGAGAATGAAAATACTACGTTGGATTAGATGAATGGTTTTTTCGATTTTTCTTTCGCTATTTGAGATCGAGATGTTTGCTCAGGTGTAGAGAAGAATGAAGGAAAAGGTGGAATTTTTTCCAAAATGGTAAATTTTAGGAGGTCGAATATACGATATGCGAATGGGAATAAGTAGCTAGCGCGCGAGTCAGCCGACGAGAGCGTTTATTTAGCTTCTTTCTGCCATTCTTCACCCGTAAGCTATGGGCCGAAAAGGTGGACGTTGTGATTATATAAATTAACGAACGTAGACTCGGGTATTATTGACGAACGTCGTACTCGTATCGGATAATTAGTAAGCGCGTGTTGTGAAATTACATAGGGCATCCCGTGTTTTGAAATTTGCTTTCTTAATTCGAGTAGCGTACGGATTAGTGCGTTTGTCCTTGGTATAGGTAGCGAATTTCTACGCGATGACCGCGCAGAGAAAGACAACGCAGACTGGGAGAGATGGGCGCGAATTAAAATCTAATTAAATATAACTGTGGTCGTAATGCTCGTTGATTACGGTCGCTATAATTATCGAACGCTCCTACGTGGCTCGCTTACGTCCATATATTTGTCGGTCATTGTGAAGCGAATTAAACGTTTGTTGGTTTTTCTTTCTTTTGCTCTCGCAGGATGATAAAAACACAGACGGGAAGACGTTGCCGTGGCGAGATACGAGCAGCTCGATCACGCCACCGGCTAGCGATTCTGGAAGCATCATCGGCAGCAATTTGAGCATCGCAGGAGACGATATAACCGTATCTCAGCAACTCTACAAAGTCGCATTTACCACGACCGTATTCCAAACAAATAACAGTCACAATGGCCACAAGAAACTTAACAGATCGCAAAGTGAACCTAGAGCTAGGTACAATAAACACAACTCCGGAGGATCAGCTAGTTTAAGGTGAGTACGATAGATGGTGAAGGGTTAGAAGGAAGTAGTTAGTATAGGTAGAAAATTAGAGTAGTATCAACGCTTATATGCAGTTGTATGGTATCATAGAAGCGAATATCGAGATACGCCATTTTTATTCCATCTAGCGAGTATACTAATTCCATCGAACAAAAGAGAATGGTTGGTAGTCTTTCTCACAGATTTCGATGTAACCAAGTAAAATAACTCGAGGACTTTTAAAGCATATTGCATCGAATTTTAATCGAATACCATAGCATACACTAACGCTTGTGTTGATAGTGTCGTTGTAGTTGTAGTCGCTATATACATGTTGTAGATGTTTAATTCAACTCGTGTATACGATTTTATGAATGAAATTGATACGAATATTTATTGCATATTGATGCTCGATTAGCCGAATGGAATTCGAGCAGATTATATTATGCTGATTCGGATGATAAACTAAATCAATAATATAAGATATGTAAGAGGTTAGGTGTAGGTTTACTGATTTCAAGAAAGATTACGATACAAAGTGGCACGTGAATAGTTGATATATACATCCTGATCACAACAAGCGACGAGTGTTTTATCGATTCAAATTTATTCGGGTTTTCGAAATTACCTATTTTGATTTTACATTTTTTATGGTCAGCATGCAGTTTGAAGAAACATACTTGAAATTATATTTTCATGTAAGCGTTCCACCGATTTATTTTATTTTTTCGATTGTATCTTCTTTCCGTCGACTCTCATCGTCTTCCCCCCCCCCCCGTATGATTTATGTGAAACTATGAAATTTATTCGTCAAAAATGTGGAGCTTGAATTCAAAAAAGTTATTCAAAATAATATTTTCATTTAAATTAAGTTTATAAACAACTGAACTTGGTTTTGGTTTTTATTTGGTTATTTATTTATTTATTTCTGAAGATGTTACTTTTACGATTACATCGTATTTTGGCTCTATATATCTCCTCTTCATTCTCTAGAAACAGATATCATCCAAACTAGTTTTGTATTAGATATGATTTTTATTTCATTTTTATGGTGGTGTAAGATGTCGTAACGGCAGTAGTCTTGCGTTTGCCCAAATAGTGAAGCAAAAAAAAATTCTCAGTATCTCTTTTATTAAAAAAAAAAAAAAAAAAAAAAATACACAAGTTTTTTAGCTAAACGCTTCCTGGTTATTACAATGGAATTTGTTTGAAGTTTGTAAAAATTTTATTTTTATATTTTGTATTTTTCTCGTAAAGGGGAGGAGGGGATTGATCTTTGAAAAAGACGATGCAAAGTCAAGCATTTTACTCGATAAATTTTATTAGACACTTTGTGTTGAAATTATAAAATTTAATTGGAAAAATGTAGAGCTTGAATTAGAAAAAAATCAATTCAAAATTGTATTTTCTTCTTGAAAAAATTTATAAACTGGTCGGTGTAATTTTGATTTTTTTTTTTATAATTATTGAAAAATCATTTTAGTTTCAGTTTTTTGATTTTTGATATTTAAATTGTTTTAGTTTGAAGAAAAAAATTATGTTGTATATTTTGATTCTTCCCCTCCCCTCCTTTACGTACTTTATGCTATATGTAGGCTAAAAGTGTAAATGAAGAATTGCATTAAATATTATCATTTTTTTAATAAAACTACGAGTTTTTTGGGATTCGGATATTTATAAAAAAATTCTTGTAGGTGATGAATAGACAGAGGGGCTTTGACATAAATTACAAATTGGGGCAGTTGGCCAGATTTTTTTGGTTTTTAGAATTTTTTTGGAAAAAATTTCAAACTTATATTTTGAAAAACACATATGGATATCTATTTTGAAAAACACATATGGATATCTAATGGTTATTTGGAAAAATGTATGGAATAAAAAATAACGCTGGATTTAATTTTCATTTTTTTGAACAATTTTTTTTTCACTTACTCTTTGTAGCTGCTCATGCAGTATGCCAGTAAAAAGGTGAGGGGAGGGTTGATGATCTGATGTCGAATATTGATAGTACGTATAGAAATTATCAAAAGTCCTTGAAGTATCCTGTGTAAAGTTGGATGTTGATGCATATAAAAATATGCATTTACTTTATTTTATTTTTTTTTTTTTTAACATTAGACCTTTGATGTACGTACATGGATCTAAAACAAAATTCTCTCAACCTCCATTTCCAAAGACTTATTGAATCGTGAGACAATGCTAATGTTAGAATACATGTGAAATATAAATATTTTTATTGAAAATTAAATTAGTACAATTACGAGTTAAAAATAATGTTGTTAACACGAAAAAAACGCAAAAACTCATATTTAAATGATGTTTTTTGTCATTCGTTTATACGAAATAAAAACATTATTTAAATACGAATTTTTGCGTTTTTTTCGTGCTAACATAAATATTTTTAATTTCACTCGAGGTAGTGGGGGTGATTCGGTTTTAGAAAATATTAGATCTGTTCACGCATTTAGAATGGAGAAGGAAGGTGTTGGCTGGTAAGGAGGATTCATGGTACATGGAAAAGGTATTTGACGTAAGTAGAAAGGTTGAGGTTAGCCAGGAAGTAGATAGCTGCGTTGAAAGTGCAACGGGATAATGTTTGAAGTTGCAACGAATATTTATATTATGAAAGAAATAAATGATAATTGAGGTTGATTAATGCTGCGATTCTATGTCTTGATTTGCATCTGATTTTTTTTAATGCTATTTATCGATTAACGTACGTAAGTGAATTTAGAATCTCTCTTAACAGAGAGAAAGATTCTTGAAGCATTTTTTGTCCACTTTTTTTCCTGTAGAAAAAATATGTTCGAAATTGGTTGTACTTTAATTTTTAATGAGACAGATTTTTTTTTAGTTAATGAATTTTATTCGAAAGAATATTACGAAATTTTTATTTCAAAAAACAAGTTTAAAATTATCGAAAATGTTGATAAATAATCAAAAATTAATTAAAATGATTAAAGACGATTAAAAATAATTAAAAAATAATTTTAATCGCTTTTTTCAATTTTGATTAATTTTTTTTTCCTTTTTTGTTTGATGGGAGGAGGGGAGTAGAATTTCAGTGTTCATGATCTTTGTACCATTACAAGAAAATCTCGAATCATTCTCGTTATCATTTCCTTTTTTTTTTTTTTTTGGATGAAAAATTATGAAAATGAATGAAAATAAATTAATGAAATGAAATTTCTGTATATTAATTTTAAATTAACATCATTACGGATGAACAAAGATAGAGTTATTATGGTGAAAAATTTTTTGAAAATTATAAATAGTAACAATAATTTTATTTTTTTTATTTGAGATGTTGAATTTTTTTTTTGTGAAGAATTTTTACTATGTACTTTCTGACGAACCCAATTTAGCCTTCGTCTATTTTACATTTTTATTCATTAAAAAAAAACTTCACATATTCTCCTTATATTTTGGTCATTGAAAATATTAATTTTTATTTTTCTATCACGAGAAAAATTTTTGAAATTTATCGAATATTCGTTCGTGCTGTTGCTTTTGTTGTTTATTTTTCTATTTTACGAAGACTCAACCCCACGTATCGACGTACGTTCACCAAAAAGACAAGTAGACACCATGTCGAGCCCGCAGGGGTCACGTCTTCCTCGTTTCTCTTACTAATCTACATCTACGATGTCGTATGTTCGACTGCGACACTCGCCCAGTCGCATTTCATTTCCTAACTGCCAAACGATCTGGCTGCGCGTATTGATGTGTACGAGCTGCAATAGGTAGTAAAACACGTTCGTCTACACATAATAGTAATAATAATAGCACACGGTAGCTAATGATGGAAGCGCGCGAAGACGTTTAAATAGTGATTAAATGTATTATAAGGAAAGGACTATGACGAGGCTCGCGCCGGAATACATTAAATAAATTATCACCGGTTGCGGTATAGTTGTAGGTTTGATTTCTCCGGACCGGATCGAAAATTATACCTCGATAGGTTGTAAATCACGATAATACGAATGTTTACGTACGACCGATAGGTGGTAGCGAGTAATCGATCGGTTTTACCGAAGAAGACTAAAATGGGCGTCCGAAGACGCGGGGCGACGTCGCGATGAAGATGATTTCGAGTCGAATAAACCGGTATGTATTTTGCAATCGGCGTCGCGCGCGATCGTAATAAACGATAGGAGCGTTGACGCGGTCGTGTACTTGACTCGGGAAATTATTGGCGCGTCGCGTAATGAGTGAAACGGGCGCTCGATGGTACAGGTTGGCTGTGGCGAAAATATTAGTTGGCGTAATTTAATACGACCACTATCGGCTAGAAAGTTGAACGTCGGTTGCAATTGTATATGGACGCGTACTCGAGTATGGTAATTGATAGCGCGCGATATTTTCGTAGCGATAATTCAACGAGGAATGATTTAAATTTGCGACGTTCAAGGTACACGAATCGAACGAACGAGTCGAGCTCGATACTATGTACGGTTTCACTTATGGCGTGGGTCGATTACGGGTACGAGTGTTTTACAATAGTGGTTCAAATTGAGAATTTATATTTCGACCGATCGGAAGCGGCAACAGCAGAAGGATGAAGACGAAACTCCGTACTCGATAACGCGCTACTATTAATCGGCTGACGAATCTGGTCTCGTGGTTTAGCGATGAAACGAAATCGCTTTTACTTTCTTGCTTCTCTTTCTATCGTCGATTTCATTATCTAGCTAGCGTGCTGATTTGTGGAAGATTTTTATAATACCGGTGTTTTCGGCGTACGCGTTATCTAATCCGCTTCGAGCGTATCGAATGAACGACGTTCAGACGTTGCGAAGAAAGGTTACGTATCGTAATATAAGCGTAAGCGTGTACAGGGTGTTGCGAGAGTTATTACCAATGTTTTGCCGACGTGTACTGTGTAGTACTTTTCGAGACGAACGACGAATTCGTGGAAATGCTTCGAAATTTCGCAGAATAAAGTCATTTCGAATTTTGCGATAATTGATGAATATTATTGCAATTGTTATTTGCTCTCAGAAACATGGTATAAGCTTTTTGCCTATCATTAAAATTGAAGGAGCTATTATGATTTGCAAAATTTCTCTACTCTAGCTCCTTCAGTTTTGAAAGAAGATGACCACATTATTAAACTTTTTTTATTTTAACTTCTACACGTGATGTATTTTGAGAAAAAAATCGAAATGAAAATTTAATGACGTCATCGAATAATAAACGCTTGTGCGGTGATGTCACCAATTTTTTTCGCTAGTTTTTCGATTTTCTTTTCGTCTTAATGTATAGCTCATGTGAAGCAAAATGAGAGAAGTAATTTGACTTTGTTGCCTATCTTCAAAGCTGAAGGAGCTATCACGAATTGCAAATTTCTCTGTACTTTAACTCCTTCAATTTTGGATATAGGCAATAATTTTCTTCAACTTTTTTCATTGTAATTTCTATACGCAATATATTTCTAGAAAAAAATTCCGGAAACGCCTGAAAACTTGTAATGATGTCACGCGTCACACCTGCATTTGTATGGTGACGTCACCGATTTTTTTTCTCGAGTTTTTCGATTTTCTTTTCGCTTACTGAATAGCCAATGGGAAACAGAATGAGATGAGTTATGTGAAATTGTTGCCTATCTTGGAAATTGAAGGAGCTATTATGAATTGAAAATCTTTTTGTACTTTGGCTCCTTCAATTTTGGAGGTAGGCGGTGATTTTATTCATCTTTTTCAATTCTGATTTCTGTACGCTGTATTTTACAAGAACTTCAATTTCAAGCGCTAAAAATTTAATGACGTCATCGCATCATATTTCACTGTGAGGTGACGTCATCAATTTTTTCCAATTTTTCAATTTTCTTTCTCTTAGTGTATAGCACGTGAAAAGCAAAATGGAAGAATTTATGTGAAACTTTCGCCTATCTTGATAGTTGAAGGAGCGGAGACAAATTGAGGGTTGATTTTATTGCGTTGTAGTTCCTTCAGTTGAAGAGATAGGCTATGATTTTACGCGACTGTTTTCAGCGTTCGTTTCATTCGGTACATACTACGAAATACATAATTTCGAAGAACGTAAATTTGCATCTGGTGAGTGATGACGTCATTATGCGTATGAAAATCAAGTGTATAGCAGTGATAGACAAAATTGAGTAATTTGAATAAATTACTCAATTTTGGTTATTTGCCATTTATTTGAGTTTGAAAAAATTTGCACTTCTCGAAACGATTAGGTAGCTCACCCTGAATTACCATATTTTATACGTAGGCAAACGTAACGCTACATCATTTTATTACCTTCAAAAAATTCCATTTTCAAATCATCGTATATGTAAGTACTTGTGCATACTCTGCTGCAATGAAGTAGGAACGCTTTTTAATTTTTTTTAATTCGATTTCATCATGGTGAAAATTTAGAAAAATATCAGGTCCAAGTTTATATCATCAATCATCATTTCTGACCTATCTTTCAAGTATCGAAATCAGTGATACACTGATACTTACAACTCAAAATATTATAATTATTACAATGTCTTGAAAGAAAGAATTAAAAAATTAAAAAATTTTGTTATTTTTCAAGTGAATCAGATTACCGTAACTTACCATTTTTATGGATAAACGCGTTAGGGTAGTAAGGGTAATTTACGGTAAGTTATGTAACTTACAACCGTAACTTACCGTTTAAATCACACAGCACATCACAAAGCGTTCGTGATATGACGTTACTAGAAAAAAATTTGCCCGTCTGAAATTCCTTCTTTCCTAATATGCAGTTGGCAGACAATGGAATGGAAAAGTACGTATGAAATAATTGCCAATCTTGAAAATTTAAGGGGCTATATCAAATCGAGGATTTTAATATTACGTAGTTTCTTCAATTTTAGAGATAGGTAGAAATTTTACTGGACTCTTTTCAACGTGATTTTCATTCGCTGTACGCCACGAAAATTGAAATTCAATTAAAAGCGAATTTTCTTCTGATGACGTCATCCAGTAAATTGGAAATGACGTCACTACGAAAAAATTTTGCGCTTCGCGAATTTTTTTTTCACCCAGTATGTAGGCAATTGAAAACCAGAACAAATAGGTTATTAGAAAATTTTGCCTATGTGCAGAATTGAAGGAGCTACAACGCATTGAAATTTCCACTTTACCTGGCTCCTTCAATTTTGAAGTTGGGCAGAAATCTTATAAGGTCAGTGTAAATGGTGATTACCGTAATATTCGGTCGTCAAATCTATGAAAATGATATTTTTTTTGGTACACTTGAAATATGTACGATTTACTCGCTTCCACGAACAAATGGGGCACATGCGCAGGTGTCCTTTTTCGTTTGTCTCGATTACTAATACACGTACTAGCAGAGGCTTCGTAATGGTTGTCGAAACACTCCGTATAGAGATATTAGGTATTATTACGCGCTGGAAGGAGAGTACGGCGGTAGTCACGTTCGTGAAATTTTTCGTCGCGTACGTTTCATTATACTGGTATACTATGCGTATAATATAAAGAAAGTAAAAAAAAAAAAAGATAGATACACATATAGACGTGGTATTAAGGTGTTGTAAACTTCCGGTCATTAAATAAACGCGAACGATATTACATTTTTTGTTTACAGATATAAGACCGAACTATGTCACCCGTTCGAAGAAAACGGCGTTTGCAAGTACGGCGAAAAGTGCCAATTCGCGCACGGCGTGCACGAGCTTAGAGACCTAGCCAGACATCCGAAGTACAAGACCGAACTATGTAGGACTTTCCACGCCGAAGGATACTGCCCGTACGGAACGCGATGCCACTTCATCCACGAAGGCAATGCGACGAAAAGCAAACCGTCGACGTTGTGCTTATATCCGAATATACCGTCCGCCTCTTCAGTAAAGGATTTATCTCTATCGCCGAACAGTTTGAGCAGCTTGTCTCCGGCCAACAGTATGACGTTCGCGTTCACAGCGGCCGCTCCGATAATGCAGTTTTCGCCGGTGTGCTCGCCACCGCCATCACCGACCGAGAATCCCAGATTGCCTATTTTTAACGAGATCAGCGCACCGACCCTACGCTCCTTCGGCAGACACTTCGGCGGTATTACCGCCTGAGTGGGGTGGCGGGTTTGACCCGTATGTTGTTTCGTTTTCTTGCGTACATACTATTTTTCCTTCCTAATAGAACAAAATGAAAATAATAAAAACACAAAAAAAAAAAGAAAAATTCGATTGTTATCCGCGCGCATGTTATCTGGACAGAAATTTATAATTTTCTTTTCAGAAGAGTTTTATTTAATTTGTTACATAAATGTTTTACATTTTTTTTTTTGTTTTATCCAATCGTGAAGTTTGTTTTTAAGAAAACGGACGCGTTGTAATGAGCTGTTAATTTGGCGATATGACCGTCGACGAATTTTTTTTTTTAATTTTTGTTCTCTCGATATTTATTGAACGTTTTATTTAAAACATTTTTCTTATTATTTTTTAAATTATTTATGTAACGAGATTTTTTTTATACTGTAGTTTGTTAATTTTAGCATTTTTACCATAATCGAAACAGTATGTCGTTTAGTTAAGAATTTACCAATATTTTGTACGACCGTGGACACGAGAATACGACGAATTTAACTACGTATTGAAATTTCTAGACTTACTACGATGTATAAAATTCCATTTGTATATTCATTATTTATTACCTATGTATTTATTATATTTTTATACTTTTTAACTTATTACGTTTTTTTCTATCATTTTTTCCTCTCTCTATCTCTCTGTCTGTCTGTTTCTTTTTACATAATATCTCCGTATTCTTTCGTTTCGAGGTTGTTGTTATGACCTATTACGATATTCATCCTTTTCTATTCTTAACGATTTAAAATGAAAGATTATTATTTAAGTTAACGTGATTTTTTTTTTTCATTATACAATTTGTCGTTTATTGTATTTCGTGTGTAATCGTAGTATCATCGAATTTATTTTTCTTTTCGTATCGTTTTTTTTTTTTTTTCATTTTGTAAATTGTCAAGTAATCGTGTATTTTCGTTTTTCCTTCATTTATTATTATTATTTTTTTCCGAACATCTTAACATATCCAATCATCGAAATTTCTTTTTTGGCGGTGTTTTGATTATTGTACCAGTATTGAGCTTATTTAAGTAATCGTGATATAATTGGAATTTTAAAACTTATCGTGTGTTGAATTTAACTATATATTTATCTGGAATTTTTGTAATCTAAATAGTGCAAAAAAATCGGCGAAAATTTCACAAGCTGTATTGTTGATTTAAAAATTATTCGTTGATATTCGCGATGATCAGGTTATAACGTGAATGCATCATTGAAAAGAATTAATTATTTTCGTTTGAATTCGTGAAAATTGCTCAGTTTGAATTTGTTTTTATTATGTTATAATTTGAAGCGTGTAAAAGGTTAAGTTTTCGTTGTATTATCGACTCGATTATTACGATTGCGAATTGGTTTTTTTTCTTTTTTCTTTTGATAGTCTTATATGATTATGTAGTTGTGTTATTATCATGTGTATTATAGAACAGTGAAAGATTATAAGTTATAGGTCGTGTGTCACTTTCCTGCCGTTATTTGGGTTGGACGTCGATGTTGGTGATTTTAGGAAATATAGACCGATCGATTTGTCGATACTGGTTGATATGTGGTTGGTCTTTGTTGTCGTAAAATTACTACACGACGTAATGGTTGTCGCGTACGGCGACGATAGATGTAAAATGAAAATGTGTACGTGTAATCTGTAACGTAAATTGTCTTATATTTTTACTTGTGTTACGAATTTGTTAATATTTTACGCGGATTACGCTGCTCGGAATGACGGAATGCGACATGAATTCGATAATTATGTGATCTTCCAATTTCATTTTATACAGTTATATTATTATTTTTTCGTTTTGGTTATTTATTATGTAATATTATCAATCGTTGTTTTTTATTATTATTATTCACATCGAAATTTTTTTAATAAACAATTTGTACTTAGATGGTGTTTTTTTTTTGTTGGGTAACCTTGAGGAGGTGGGGTTGAGGTTGGATGGTGGATGTGATACGGTTGCGGCTACCTTGAAGATTGATTTGAATGAAATTTATGAGATTCGAGCCATGAGATGATATGGCAACGTCGCATCGTGTGATGGATTTTATTCATCGAAATGCGCTAGGATATCATTTTCATATTTTGGTTTTTGCGATTATGTGTAAAAATCGTGGTTTTTGGGAGTCGAGGAGTGTAGAACATTTTTTTAAAAGTACGTCATCAGGGAGAAAGGGATCTAATGCTCGGCAAAAGGGCAGTAGCCAACTAGAACTGAAGAAAAATGGGGCTTCATGAGGATTCATTTTCTGGTGACTGAATTTTTATTTATTACGAAATGATGTGTTACGTGATGTAGGTTAGATTAAGTTAATTTCATCATCTATAAGAAGTCTACATCTAGTATATAGCAATAGCAAAATTCAAAAACTGATTGGTAAGTGGTATAATTATGGTCAACGAAATGTGTATTTTTGTGTGCCTCCAAAGGAAATTTTGAAAATATCGAAAAATTAATAGGCCGACCCCATCTCCCAACGAGGGTAGGAAAAGCACGCGTGACTCTTAGATACGTATTTAGTGTAATTTTTTTAGATCGAAATTAGAATAAATGGACCGTGTCATTAAAATAAATTTATTATGTGGAGAGGGGGACTTCCGGTAATTGTGGTGGGGGAAAAGGTGGGTCAGGGAAAATTATCTAGGTTTCAATATAATATATACCCATTAAAACAATTTATAATAATCGTAGTACGTTTTTTATAGCGACTCTTCATTACGTACCTCCAAATCACTCATCTTTAGAAAGCCATAGCTCCACACTCGCTCGTCTTTGAAAAATGGTTTACGGCTTATTTTGTAGGGAATTGAAAAGAGAGTAAATTTTATTGAAACCTTTTTACGCTAGGACCAAATGCATAGGAGATAGGGGCCAAAAACTGACTTTGAAGGACATTTTCCCATTTGGGGGGCTACACTACACACCTAGGGGTGAGGACTTTTAATATGTTGTTTAGAATGGTGTTCCTAACAACCATACGAAAAATCGCTTTGATGCGAATTTTTCCGACCTTTGGTTTCTTTTTTGTTTAAATGTTTTCAAGTTGAGTGGTGCACTGGAAGGCTTAAGCAAATTAAAAAATGTGTAAAAATTTGAAGTTTCGTGTACTGATTTCAAAGTACATGCAATCGATTATAAAGTAAGTCAAGGAGGAACAAATTTAAGCCATGATTGATGATTACTCCTCGCGACCAAAAAGATTAACAAGTCTTCGGCTCCAGTATATAGATTCATATAATGTTGCATACGACAGTAAGTTGGATCTATCTGTACCAAATTCACCTAGAAAGGGCATTAACCAAATGAAATAGAGTGGAAGATGATCACGTTTCACCAGAGGCGGACTTGAGATTTTGCCGCCTGTGGGCAGTAAATTTTTGCCCCTCCCCCCCCCTCTTCAAAAAAATATGAAAAATTTTCATGCAGCATATTTTTTTAAAAACGTTCATTTTGGTGCATAAGCCAAACTTTTAAGTTTGATTTAAAATTTTTTTTTTAAATGTAAGCAGCCATGTCGTATTACTGGAGCTGAGTTGTTAGTTAAGGCTTGATCAGGTTTGGAAATAACGTTGCTAAGCCCTTCCATGTCAAAAGGTCACAATCAATGCAAAGGTTGAAAAGCTCTACCCCCATCTTTTCTAAAAATTAATTGAGAAATTAAATTTAGAACAAATGTATTGTTTCTTGCTATGCAACAAGCATATGAACACATTTTTTTTTGGAACTGTATCTACTTGAGGTCCCTAAAATTATCATCAAACTTTCACGATCCGTCATTTTGGTCAATTTTGAATTGAATTGAAGTGGTCATATTCTGGTCATTAACTAACCCTACACACGAAGTTTGACCTTTTTTCCCCTCCGAAAGCGGTTTTTTGCTCCAACTCCTCTATATGCACGTAGGAAGCTAAAATGAAAATAGTTTAGTCACTTCGGCTCATTTTATCAGATTACACCACAATAAAAAATTTCCAACTCTCGTGAATAACTCCTCCTTTTTTCCTCCAATATCATCTGTGAAGGTAAATTTAGGATATAATACACTTCTTATCCCCAACAATCGAATTGAATTAATATTAATTAAATTTTTTACGAATTGGAGGTTCCTCAAGTTCAACTCAAACGATCCAAATTTAAGAGGCTATGTTCTGGTCATCAACTAACCCCACAATAAAGTTTCAAGAAATTTCTTGACTCAAAATTTTTTCCAAAAACCGTTTTCTGCTCTAATTTCCCCTCCAAATGTTTTAAGGAAGCTGAAATTTAGATATGTTGGTCTCTGTGACTCACTCTTTCATATAAGATCAAAAACAAAATATTTGAGCTATTTGCCACTGCTCCAGCCTCCCTCAAAATTTTATTCATCCGTCATTTTGAATTTTATCGAAAAAATAAAGAAGCAATTTATTCGTAATTTTGAGGCGAGTCTTTCACAAAATTTTGAGCGAATTTCAAATGAATACCAGTCAGCCCTAGGCGTGGAAAAAATTTTATAGCTATCGTTCTTAAGTTAAAAAAACTCAGCTGAAAAAAAAACACTTTTTTCATTTCTACTACAATTTTCGATTTTTCATAATCTTGGTGATTTCTGAATTTGTTACAAGTTCATCCAACTGACTACCATAATTTTTATTTCAATCCATTGTCATAATACATATGTTTCGCATTTAAAAAATCAGCAAGAAAAACCAAAATTTGCCGCCATGGGCAGCTGCCCTCTCTGCCCATGCCTAAATCCGCTTCTGCATTTCACTCTAAGTCACCATTTGATTTTTGGAATGCCTTTTCAACGATAGAAGAATTACTTCATTATTTTGAAAATCAAATTTAGAAAAACCTACTCGACAAAATTTGGAGAATTTTTTACCATTTATTAAAAAATTTGACATTCTAAAGATCACATGCTTATAATTTTTTTCTCAACTTCTATATTTTTCGAAGAATTCAAAGGAAATTCTTTGAAAATTCGATTTTGCTGATAAGAACCTGTATAATGCACGTGGATTAAGGGGATTGAAAATGGATCAATAAAAAGTTTCCATTTTTTTTTTTTTTTTTTTTTTTTTTTTTTAGAATAAGCATAAAAAATATGTCTTTTGCGCTTTTGTGACAGTGAGGAATAACTTGTAAAAATTTTCAAAATTCACTAAAGCTCTTGGTTCTCAGATGTTGCTACTTTAGGTGAATAACTTTTTCCTTGATCTCTCGTTTTTTAGTGTTTTTTTTTTTTTAATGAATTATTTTGTGTCGCTTGGCAACCGAATAGCTGAAATAAAATAAAATAGAAATTTTGAGTATTTGGAACTTCCAAGCAGGCCGGGCAGAAGGAGAGGTAAAGGAGATAGTCTGACCCAGCATCGTGTAATACATTTGAATACGGCATATGAGAGAAGTCATGGTACTATTATCAGGGGAAGGTCGTCTTAGTTGTTTCCAGATGATGTTGATATCTGATGTGCATACTAGTATAAGTAGAAGCGAACGCATGCTTGAAACCTTTCTCGCAGCATAGTCTGCTGTATCGTTACCGCCAAAATGAGCAGTTTTTCAATACCAATTTTTTTTTCTTTTCATCAAATTGTTGTAAAAAATGAAATATGGACTAGAAATTTATTTATATCCTAGAGCCAATTTTTGCTCTCCCTGGCCCTGTTTTCAAGAAACTTGAAAATTTGTTGACCAAAAATTTAGGTAGGTCTTAGAGTTAACATGAATAACTTATTTCTTATTTATTTTTAAAAAGTCCAAAAAAATTGTTGGAGCATTTTTGAATCACCCTTAGGTGATGTGAACTACACTGGCATAGATTTAAATCACTTTGAAATTCCAAAAATTTTCCCTATTTAATCTCCCTTATTATCTGGTAAATGTATTTCTTATGGGAATTTGAGGTCACTCAAAATTGGAAATTAGCTTTATCCTGTGCCAAATGATTTCATATGGCTTACGAAATACTTCACTTACCTTATTGGGACATTTCTCCTCTTCCCCTCCCCCTGTAAGCCAAAATCACCAATTAATGACGTTGCCTTTCTACCTTCATGAATATTTGGCAACGCTGCAACAAGGTATATTTTCAGTAATTACGAATAATTAACAATTGACGCCCTTCGTCGTGAATACGCATACAAAGGTATAAAACGTTAATTATTCTAGAATGTGGAAAAGCTTCAGCCTCCAGTTGATGCGATGACAGCTAAAACGAACCTCGAGTAGGTATTCATTAACGAAAGCTATTTGTATTGAATATTCGAAATGACGGGTTCGTTCGCATATTTACTCAAATATCAGTATAGATAACGTACAAGCTTAACCTACCAGCCACTGATAGCGTCCATTAACCTTTGTACGTCAAGTTGCATATTTATTTTGAATTTGACACGAAACAGTACTTCATACTTAGAAGTTAGAACAAATATGTTCCCGGATAAACGAGTGAAATTAGGCTCGATGGTAAAATCTCACTCAGAATATGGAATACTTTAACCAACAAAAACCTTTTTAATTTCGAAGTAAACAATTTTATCGCGAGGTGATAACGGTCGAAAGATTTTTCTCAGTGTGAAGCATTGTTCGTGGCATTGGCGTGTCATTTGAGTTTTCTAATCAATTGTGAAAATTTTTTTAATTTTGTAGACGACTCGCTGAAAATAATTCAATGTCAGGTATTCTGTTTACTCGAAAAACATACGTAACACGTGTGTAAAGTACTTCAAATATTCTTAGTATCATCTGGTGCAAAACTACGTCGACAGTTTTTCATTATTGTGGTATTTTTAGATATACAATTGCTTATCGCGAAATTAAAAGAATAATTTCGTTAAGTTTTCGAACAATGAAATAATTATTAAACTTGACAAGCGTGGTTTTATTTTCGTAAACAATATTGATTAAATTAATCGAATTTTAATTTCATAACATACCGAACGAATACAAATTCTAAGTACGTCGGCAGTCGGATATATTTATGGATGATAAGAATAATGCATCTTCAATGTTGAAAGTTATTAGCGAATTTTCTCATTCGTATAAAATATTAATACATGCGCTGTTAACGTTATCAGTTATATGTTTTCGTTTACCGAATATAAAACGGTAATTTAACTAAAAGGCGTAATTTGTTAGCCTTGACATTTGTTTAAAAGTACTGACTTAACTTTTTACTCGTTGGTAATGACAGTGATAAAGTATTCATAGAGTTAAACATGAAGGGAGAACCTTCGAAGGAAATAATTTGGGTGTTGACGAATGTCGTAGTTCTCGTAGATACCTTTTAATATTTAAACAAAAATATACGTTGGTAAACTTATAATCTATCGTCCAATCTGCCCATTTACAACAGAAATTTCCCCCAAATCAAATCGTTCTTTCTGAATACACCAATTCGTGATACAGTGATAACCAATAAATACACCAACGAAAAAAAAATGTCGTGTAGAGTATTCCAGCAGAACCCAGTTTTACGATCTTCTCTCGACACGAATTCCAACGTTTCAATGTGAAACGCCTTATCACAAAAACACGTGCGCTTTTTAATTTCTTTTCTTCATTTTGAAACTTATCTGAAAACGTGACTCTTTCGTTATTGGTGGTTGAGTTTCTAGAGTGAAATGACACCGAATGACCGAAAAGCCGGAATTCGTTGTTGACATATGCGATTATTTTGATTTATTTGGTTTCAGTTTTTGGACCATTTGAAACATAGCTTGATATAGGAATTGCTACATCCTAATTTTTATTGAAGGCTAAATCGATAATTTACGAGAGTTCCGGTGGAATAAAATTTTTTCGGCGTTGTATGCGTTACGCGAGCTCGTAAAATATCAGAAGAATATGAACTAAACCTGATGCTCGGTTTCTTGAATAGTGTACCATAAAATAAAACATATGTCCGTCAATGGGAGTAATTTATTTCCCGAAATTAATAGTCGAACTCGCGTTTTTTTTCCGTGCCGAACCGAAGGAAGCGAGTGAATTTTTGTTTCGATGTTTTCGAAATTCCATCTAACGCGTATTAGTGGAAATATTCGACTCGGTGAACCTGTAACACATTTTTGATAAAAATAGGATGTTGAACTTATATTTATACATCAGCTGGTTGATTATATCAACGAACTGATATGGCGGATGGGATGAGTCTGTGTTAATCTGAATACAAGCGAAGTGTAATTTTACATTACCGTAAACATGTGTTTGAACCATATGCTCGGATTTGAATTAGCTTTTCGACATTTTTAAATGAAACGTGTATTATAGCATGGTAGTGAATTGAAAATAATGAATGAAAAAATGCTGCGTGTCTTTGTTACATGTTTTCTAAATGATAAATTACAATTACACAGTTACAGCTTTGAATTTATTGTGAATATAAAAAAGTACATTCTAATTCTGAGACCCGTTCCTAGATAGAATTTACAAGTTGGAATGGCTTATTCCATTTTAGAAAACTTGAGCTCTCCCTTGTGAGATTTTGTATTCAAAAGTACGAGCACTAAATAACAAAAAAATAACTTGAAGCTCCTTTTAAGATTTCGTTGAACCCCTTCCCCTCCCTGAAATAACTGATTGGTTACAGGTCTACTGATTCTTTGTCTGGTAAATATGACTGTGCAGGGATGGCATTTTACACGAAAAAAAACTTTTTCTACATTTACACGTCAAATAAGTGTAGAATATGTAGAATATGTAGAATAAATGTAGAATATTATGTAGAATATGTAAAATAAATGTAGAATATAGCTGAAAGCCAAAAAAAAACAATTATGGATTTTTTTGGAGCGAAATGAATGAATGATTGACTGAGTGATAAGTTTACTGATTGAAGTTCAAAGATGATTTTTATTTCCATTTTTTGAAAAATGACTAGAGAAAAGAGTGATTTATTCGAAGCGCTGGATTATCCTTTGGTAATATGTCAGAAAAAGTATACAGCACTCTGTTTATTATGCAATAAACAGTTGGCCAACACAGCTGAAACAAGGTTGAAAACTCACCAGTAAGTAATCATAATTACATCAAAGTTCCATTTCATTTCATTTTACAATAAACCTATTTCATTTTTTATTTTTTTTATCTAATTAGAAATAGGGGTCGATATTGATTTTTTTTTTGTTTCATTTTTAGAAAATACGTGAAATTTTCGTTTATAAAGACAGAGTAAAGACTTATTCTACATTTATTCTACATATTCTACATATTCTACATTGCTAGGGCACTTATTCTACATATATGTAGAATAAGTGTATATTCTACATGTAAAGGTAAAATGTTATTCTACATGCCAACCCTGTGACTGTGGTGTTGATAAATTGGAAAATAATGCAAAAAATCATGCCTCATTGATATTGTTGAATCTGATTTTTTGATCAAGAACTGCACAATAACGTCGAAATGAGGATTTTTCAAATGTATATCGAACAACTTGAAAGTGTGATGTTTCCTTAAGTACTTGATTTTGTACGTATTCTAAGAATCCACACTCGTGAAATTTCAGTAATTTACCCTTTGGAACTATTGAAGCTTTTCTCACGCTTTAATTAATCCATCATTTTGGATTAATTTAGACTCAAACATTAGAGGTCTTATTCTAATCTCACATTGACCTTTGAATACGAAACGTAAGCCTCCAAAGCATATTTTGATGAAGAGATATGAATAATTCATGAAATTTCACATTTGATTTTCCCCTTCAAAGTCTTATTAACTCTCAGTTTTACCTTGAGATTGAAATTTTTATGTACTCTCATAAAAAAAAAAAATGGATCAATTTTGATTAAATTTCATCTTCATCGAAAAAATTTACCATTTGATCAGATCTAATAAAACTTTATCAAATTTAATAAAAAAATGACTTGATATAATTTGATCAAACTTGATCATATTTAATCATATTTGATCAATTTATTTTTGGTCATCTTTTTGATTAAATAAGAATTTTTTTTCATTTTAATTGGGTTACTATTATCCTCCCATACCCCTCCCTGGGACTATCTTCATAGCCTCTTGGGAAATTGGATTTGAGATGTATTCTTAAATACTTTTTCGAAAAGTGGAGGAGGCGAGGTCACAGTAGTTGGTAAATAACCTTGAAGGGACATCATAAAAATTTCAGCCTCCTAACTTAGTATTTAGATGCCTTCCCTAAAGTGTAATCCAAGTTTTTAAATATTTGAAATTTTTCAAAAAAAAAAAATTGGACAGTTGAAAATTTTATCATCTTCCCAAATCATATTATTTTGTCGTGCAAGGACGTGCAAAGACTGAAAAAAAATTCGGGTGGTCGAAATCGATTCAAAGTTTTTTTTTTAGCACCAATTTTAATTATTTTCAATATGCACGATTTTTAATCTCACATTTTTGCCTTAAAATAACTTCATAGAAAGGTCAGATTTTAGAAATCCATGTGGAACGAAAATTGAACATATTTACCTCGTGAGTAGAAAAAACCCTAAATTAAGTTCATACTGGATACACTATCAATAAATTACCAATTTGTCGTTAATTTTTGAAAATAACCGAAATTGATGCTTTTTAAAAAAAATTATTTACGATTTAAATCTCCTAAAATCAAAAAAAAAATGAAGACTGAAATTTCTTCAGTTTTTGCATGGCCAACTATGAGTCTATGACTTCATAATTTAAAAAATTCTGTTGGAAAATGCAAATTTCAAAGCTTCAAAACTTTGACTTTATTTTGAAGTATCTGAAAATCGAGTTGAGGGTTGAAATTTTCATGATGTCCTTTCGAAGTCGTTTAGCAACAACTGTCGCCACTCCCCTTCATTTTTAAAAAAAAACCTAAATTCAACCCACCTTAATGTTTACTTCTCCAATAAATGAGTTAATTTCAGCAACTTGTGTGGATTTGCAGGGGAGTTGGAGGGAAAAACGATTTTTAGTCCACATTTGTTCAGATGAACGTCAGATTTTCAAATTTTGTGTGTGAGATTAAATTAAAACTACAATATGATCCTTCAAGCACATAGCCAAAACAGATTCAATATGGCGGATGAACCAAAACTTGAAAAATGCTTTAAATAAATCAAATATAATGAGTCTAAAACAGCTACACAGATACTAATTTGTCATGGAGGGGATGAAACTAGTTGGTCACCGAATTTCAATTTTCTGCTGGAGTTTGAGTTAATTCTTAGATATCGATTTAAGCCCCCCCCCCTTTCGCATTCTTACTTCTGTCACGAATAACAAATGGTTAAAATAATATTTTTACTAATTATACAACTACACGAAGACCTGCAAATCAGAACTATTAACGAAGAAATACAAAGATTCGCACAAAAATACAAAGTACGACTACAATACCATCTAAATGCAACCATTGTTAAACCACTTCAACCCACTCAACTCCGAAGACTGAAGCGAAAAAAAAACCTTTGACCTATCTATGTAATACCACTCTGACTTATGTAAATAACCCTACTCGTTAGACATATATGTAATGGAATAAATAAATAAATAAATAAATGCTAATACTTTAACATTTGTAATTTCGGTTTTATGGAATCAAATCGACATTTCCCCGCTTTTTGGATAAATTATTATTTTTTTTTTCATAAAAAAATTAATTTAAAAATAATTTATTATAATATTAAAATTATTTTTAAAAAATAATTTTTTTTAAATACTGAATTATTTTATGAACTTATCTGTAATGAATTTCTGCTTTTTTAGTCTCCTCAAACAACTTCAAATTTTGAAGTATTCCTATTTTGGATTTATTTTGATCTAAATTCGAAGCTGGGTTTTGATCTAACTCTCCTTCATATTGATTTGGGAAATTGAAATTTTGAAAAATATTGATATCTTCGACTTGACTTATTCTATCATATAACTCCATGTTCGAAAATTCAGAGGTCTTTAGGGTCCTTTCTCTCAGCCCTCGAAATTGAAACGAATCGCTATTTTAAATCGAATTAAAAATTTGAAAAAAAATAATCTTTTATTATTTACGCGAACAATCTATTACCAAATTTCGAGCAATTTTCACGCACACTCTTTCACACCACGATTAAAGGAAAAAATTACTTTGACTTATATAAGGAAGTTGGACATAGGCCAATGTACTATGTATACAAATCATCTAAAACGTGAAGATATGTTTTCCCTTTCCCCTCCTTCCTTAGTAGACAGTAATAGTTGAATTTTTTCATTGAAAACTCATCCAATATAAAATAAGACCTTACTCAAATATGAACATGAAATTGAAAATTATTTCAAAAAGTACAAATTTAAACGTACCTACGGTATAAAAAATGCAGCTATTTTAACGGGTTAATAACAAGGCGATAGTTACGTTTATGCTTGAACGCGTAAAGAATAATTTCGTTTTATCTATAAACAATGAATTTTTCATATTACCGACCTCCTATCGCCTACTGGCGCTTTATATTTTTAAATTAAGATATTTCGCCAAGTCCGTATAGTTTTACGTACACGATGGCCTTCCAAATAATGACTTTGTATTTATAAAATTAACCAGCTTTATTAGATAATGCAATTCTCTTCAATGGTTTCGTATGCTCTTTATTCGAAACAATGTTGGCAACGTGAATTTTCTCTTTCTTTCTTCGCTCATAGTGGTCACCACCAGACGCTATCTAAATTGTATATGATAACAAAGACTGTAACGCTGTTTTTTTCCCTAGCACGCGCAATCACGAAGTGAAAATTCAACGTATGAACTCCGGTATTACGATTTCGATACGTTTGTTAGTTTATTTACACGTTTTTCCTTCAACGATAATGCCTAATGGGTTCGTTGAAGACAACTGTTCGGTATTTTTTTCCGATCTCCCTGAGCGAATTGTGGTTTTGTTATCGCCTGCGTTCATCCTTGAAAAGTAGTTCTGGCGAATTGTATCGCCTTCGAATGGTGATGAAATGGTAAACGCATTGAAATAAAAAAGAAACGGAAATGAAAATAATTCCCAGTTAGCGATAAGGCTATGGGCAATTCACTCTTTAACGCAACTCCTAATGGTATTTCTTACGCGAATGGAAAATTTTTCCGAGTAAAATGCCTGCTCGTGAATTTTGTATCTATTCGAGAGATAACTGTGTTTGCGCTTTCCACGCCAAATTAAGACTATTACGTCACCAAATTGATTGTATGTTTGAGACAAGCCGACGAGTTAAATTCGCGTTTGCGTTGAGGACGAGTTCGATTGAGTCGAATGAATACATTATGACAGTTTCGTTTAATTTTGATGGAGTTCTATGCGATTGTGACGACAATGGGTTTCAGGTTTAATTTAGGGAAAGAGTTGCAGATTTAAGTCTTTAGGCGACATTGAACACGTGATCAATCAGTGAAAATATGGTGATTAATTTTATTTCGTTCGCAGCTTTTGGCATGTAAACTCGTATCTCGCTGTAGTACTAGTTTACGAAGGAAATGAATAATTTTTTTTTCGAATTACTATACCGGGTATTATGGTGGCGTTTTGGCGTTGCTTCCATTCTACATAACCTTAAAATGCGAATGAAAAATTGATAAACGATACGTGATAAGCAACGGTAAAAGAAAATAGGTTTTTTTCCTCCAATTAGTATTGCTTCATTTAGCGCGAATACTTGTTATTTGGCACATAATGAGTCATATATAGGGTACAGTATCTATTGCTTAGGTAAAAGTGTTTTTATTCGTTTGATTGGAATCAGACACGGTTGTATAGTTTTATTTAATTATAACTTTGTTAATCGAATTAGCCAGTCGATTAATTACTCGAAAATAGAAAGAACGCTTTCACGTGACGTCGCGTTAAAATTTCTTTGTGGTCAGCCATTACTTTTTGAATGTACAGTGACAACCATATGACATCGTGAATACTCGGGTATATGGTTTATTGTGGTTGCAAATGTGTTTATGGTGAAGAATGATATATGTCGATGAATATTCAATTGTTTGTTAAACGTTGTATGGTGATTCTTCAAATTAAATTTTTCATCATCAGTCTTATTGATATGAGTTCATTTTAAATAGTAAACTTTGGGTAATTTAAACTCTTCATAAGAGAGCTGGAAATAGTGCAGTGCATTAGATTGTTATTGATAACAATCCTTTTTTTCTACTAAGGTAATTTAAGTTCCAATGGAAGCAATGTGGTAAATGCAGGAGGGGAGGTTAAAACCACCGAAGATTTTTTTTTGTATTGAAGCACATAATTATAGGTTTAGTATACTAATGATGGAATGATTTAATAAAATTACCGAAAAGTGATAAAAAATTAACTGTTCAAAATGGGTATAAATTCCTATTTTTACCTATATTTGAATGAGTTGGTCTTTTTTTTTTTTTTTTACTGTAGGATAGTAAAGGTTTTTTTTAGAAGAGCTTGGAGCAAAATTCACGAGTGGGTATCGGGTTTGCATATATAGTTACGTTCTTTTTCATTATAAGTTTTGAACGTTGACCTCTCCCCAGCCCTTCCAGAACAACTGCTTATTTACACTACTGATTGAGGCCTTATTGTGTACGCTGTACAGATCGTATTACATACTATAGAGTATTACTGGGAAATTTTTGTTAGGAAAACCAAATCATCTTATAGTACATTACTGTACAATGGTCGAAAGTGAATCATTACGCGACCGTTGTACTGTAAGAAATTTTTCATTTTTGTTGCTTCGAAACGTGCCTACGGCGCATGCATTAGTTGCTTACTTTCCGAGAACTGAAAAGTCAAGTTCCCAGTCCTAAGACTAGAAAAATGAACCAAAAACTGGATGAAATGAAAAGTTTCACTTTCGATGCCAAAAAATTACGTGAAATACTTACTTTCGAAACAATGAAAATGAATAATGAGTTTCCTATCTCAATTACAAATTCAACTTCATATTCATGTGTGAGGGTGCGATGTATTTATGCATAAATGACTTCTGTATCAGCTGCCTCATTATGCTCCAAAATAAGAAGGAGGAAGTATTCTATTGCTCAATTATGGTTTTGTATAGACCTATTTAGCAAATATTCGTACATAAAAGAAATGTAACATTGATGGCAATTTTTTCAAAAATTATCTTTTTTCCTTTTGTTCTGTTTTTTTTTTTTTTTTTTTTTTAGTGTCTGAGCTAAAATTTTGAAAAATAGATATAATATAGAGATCGAAAAGATATTCGGAAATCCAGTTTTCAAATAGTACAAACAAGACTATCAACATTATTCAAAAAGATTCCCTTAGTTTGTAAACAATTAGTCTTAACATGGCTCAAGTATGTTCTCGTAGTATCGCAGTAGTCAATAGCTGATCTTCAAGATCACTCATTAAGGACGAAATATGAATTCTTACGGGTGTTTTGAAACTTGTTAAGGTTTCAAAGAGAGTAATGGGTTATCTCAGGCCTAAAATAATTCTTAAATACCTACCCCAAATTTAATATAATTGTATTTATTTTGAATTCTCAAGTTTTTATTCATTTATCATTTGTTTCTATCAAAAACAAAATATCTGTAATTACTGAACTGGCAATTTTTCTGCATTTTCAAGATTATTTAAATTTTTTTCATGTTCGATTAATCGAAATTATGAAAAATAAAAAAAGTTGGAAAGAATGATTACAAAAAATGCGAGTAGAGAAATTCAGATTTAAAAAAAAATGCTCCTTACATTAGTCTACAACATAGCTGAAAAGTTATGCAAATTGATCGACTTGCTTTCAGAAAATGTGAAAAATAATTCAGTCGTCGAAGTTAACGGTAACACTGACCAAAATGAGGTGGACATTTTTCAAAAACCCGATTTTTGGGCTATTTGAATTTGAAATACTTTCACGTTCAAAGCTTAAATTTTATCGTCTGAAGAATGGAAAAAATTTTTGTTACCAATTTTTTGAAAATTCGGTTCTTTTGGTTGGCTTATTTTTAATTAGCCGAATTTCTGAAGGACATGAAGGCTATTACAGCCTATCTGATTTGAGAAGAGCTGGTCGAGGCAGGG
Organism: Phenacoccus solenopsis; assembly: GCA_009761765.1. Classification (NCBI taxonomy): domain Eukaryota; kingdom Metazoa; phylum Arthropoda; class Insecta; order Hemiptera; family Pseudococcidae; genus Phenacoccus; species Phenacoccus solenopsis. Next base: position 9,997,381 of record CM019752.1, read on the forward strand.
TGGTGTCTTCAAATCTTTGCGTTTTTTTTTTTTTTTTTTTTTTTTTTTTTTTTGAAAAAACGCTATATATGTATTTTCAAACATTGATAAGAAGTGGGTGAGTTATGACCTCACTTAAGGTCGCTAAAACTCAGGGTACGAAATATACTTCATTTTTACCTCATTAGGGTTTTCAAAGTATCACTACCTTATTGTTTCAACGAATATTATTATTTTTATTTTTTATTTTTTTATTTGTTTATTTTAGGGCATTTTCAGTTACTAGGGCTTTAGACTTCAAAGAACAAGAGTGTTTTACTTAGGAATGTAAAGGTTTTTTCGATAATTTTATGTTTATTTGGAATACTTGAGCAGTGAGCAGCATAATATAATGATCGGTGTCCTTGGAATGTTGGCCAATGATATACATAATATGTTGTTCAATCCAAGTGGTAGCTCTGCCGCAGAGGTTTTCTCAGATCCCTTGGAATAGGTGTTGGACTGTTGGTATGTCAGGTGAGTGCAATCAATTCAAATTCTTGCGATAACGACTTTCTGTTCCTTTCGATCGAGTTAATTTTGATTTTTCCATGGAAGAACGGATGTTTTATGGTGGTGAAGTTTAATGTAGGGATTTTCTGTCCATGATTTTTGCCAATTAACGAATTTAGATGTTCCAAATATTCCATACATTGGAAACCCTTGCGAAGAAAAAATCGGGTATAATTTGTCTTCTGAATCCTAAAGGTCCTAAATTAACCTTAAAGTATGCATACATCAATGAAATGTCCATTTATCATTCATATGAATATATAAAATCAAGTGCTTCTTCAAAAAAGAAGAAAAAATTGAAAATCAATTTTTTCGAAATTTTTGAAAATGCTGATTTTATTTTGGCAGGTATTCTTATCAAATTTAGGGAATGACATTTTTTTCACTGTTTTGAGGGCCATTTGGCAACAGCTATCTCTTCGCGAATCGTATTAGATGAAAATATTTGAAAAATGATTTTTTTGCTTTTTTTTATTTTTTAGAAAAAAAGAAAATGTTCGTGGCATTTAGCATAAGAGCTTTCAAATGATCCCTAGAGAACGTACAACAAATTTTGCCTTCAGGCATGGCTGTGTTAAATTTTTCAAAAATTAAAAATCTCAAAAAATTTAATTTGGATTAATTTTGAATTTTGTGGCCATCATAAGAAATTTTATTTTATCAAATAAAGCATGAAAATATTTTTAGCCTATTTTTTTTTTTTTCAAATTTAGGCTATCAAATTATCGATTTTTGATAATAAACAGAATTAAAAATTCTGAAAATTAATATACAAAAAAATGTTATAAAAAGTAATTAAAACATTCCTAAAAAAAAATTAACTCCCATCTCAAATCTAATTAATTTAAGCCGTGCCCCTGGTCATTGTATAGCGGTACAAGGCACGTTAATGGAGAAAACGTTTCAAAAACGTAAAAAATTAAATTAATCAAATTATTATAAAAGCTCTTAATCTTTTAAATAAAAAAAAAAATCATAATTGTAAAGAATATTTCATAATATTATTTAAAATTCAATCAAAATTTAAAAAAATAAATGAAGGGGAAAAGGGTGGAAATTATTTCCATATAAATAGGTAATTACGGGTCATCTGCATGGTCGAGGTTTGATTACAATTGTTCAAAACTGCGAAGACAAAATATGCCCAATTTTTAGGCGACAGGGATTCCCAAAATGTGAGGTAATTGGTAAAAAAAAGACTAAAATATGTTATTTGCTCATTTCAAAACACAATAGTAGGTACTCATCTAGCACCTAAATACTGGCCTGAAGTCGCTAGAAAGCAAATTCACCCATTTGATTCTCTCAACATGTATGACCATCGTAAGTGTTGGAACTTGCGATATGTAATTCATACAATGATAACCGATAACGGATAAGAATATCGAATAACCTATGTACTTTTACCTATCAGTATCTTGATGAATTTTATGAAAAAGGATTTTGAAAATTTATCGATAGAACTTAATTCATGTTATATGTATCGCTTTCATTATTATCGAACTTTCGAACCAATATAATTTGAATTTCCCCTCGTTCACTCATCTTGATTAAACTTCGATTAAATTTTTACATGAGCAATTCATAATCTTATCTGTAATCTTACATTTACAGAAATATTATACCTGTATTTATAACACAACATTCGTCAGACTGCTATAGAAACTCGATACATAGCAATTCAAAACTAAGTTAGTTCAAGCTTCTGTTTGAAATTGGCAATTAAACTACGCCATGGCAATTCGCAATTCCTATATAGATAGTTCACCTCTCATCGCGTTTTCCAACGCTATCTGGTAAATTAAATATCCTTATTAACTCTGACGTCTTTGTTTGCGAATGGCTCGCGACCCTGATTAAAATTTAGAAAAGCTGGTAAATTGTCTTTCTTCGAAACGCTCGTGTTTTCAATGCTGACGCAAAATGCATTAATAATTTTTATAATCGAGTTCACGTTCAATTTAAATGATTCGTTGGATCGTATCAGTGCGTGCGATTAATTTTCGACTTTTTATGCCGATTTATTATGTGTGAATACGAATCGCCGAGTTCGAGACCGTTTTGAGAATGATAATTAAAAAATACTCATCGATAAAATTATTTGTACGTATAATGAGTAAAATATAACACATAGTTAATTAATTCAATTTATCACCGTCTTTATGATCTGACGTAGTATTATGGTCGTTGATAAAAATACCAGATGGAAAGATGCTAACAAAAATTTTAATTAATCTTATCAGTGTTGTAAATGTTTTGATAAAAAAATATATGTTTTTATGCGGCGATAATTTGTATGAATTCGAGATAAATTGGTGGGCAGGGGGATTTAGCGATGGTTATTTTTGTATTTTTTTGTACGCGTTAAAATCGAAATTTTCCATTCACTTTTTACCAATGAACCAAAGACCTAATAACGTAGAATTAATTTTGGGTGTTACTCGTATCATGGTGTTGGATTGAATTTTTGCGGTCTAAGGATATGAATGATTATTTTATTATCGGTATTCTTTCATTATTATTGGATTTAAAGCTATAAATGTATCGAATAATTTATTATTTGTGATGTGAAGGAAATCATTCAATTTTAAGAATTTTCACGTCTGATGTGTTAATTTTTTTCAACTTTGTTAAATTTTTTTTTTTAATTAAAAAAAATTTGATTTTTTCTTGAAGATTAACTAAAGAAAGTTTCTATAGTCATATCCTTATTTTAAATATTACTGATATAGGTATAGATGTACCATAATACCTACCCATTTGTTAAAATGCATACTTGACAAATATAGGTAAATATGATTTTAAACCTTATTGAAACGTGCTAAAATAACGTATTACGAATCTTAAATAATTTTGTATTCGATATAATTAACGATTAGGTATAGCTTATCAAAGTAATTAGTGATATATGAAAACGGTATAACAATACTGGCTATTTTGACCTATGCTTTTTATCTTACACGGTTGACTAAGCTGTTAAAAATCTTGAACTGCGATTAAATCAAATCTGTAATAATATTCGAATGTTCTACTTTATTAATCTTCATTATTTCGTTTTTTCATCGTATACTGCTATTTGTCTAAATATCCAGGAATTAATTGAAATTTCCAGCATATTGCCATTTTTTAGTTACACGCCTTACCTTTTTTGGATACTTGGTGTATACTGGTAGTTTTTGAACATTGATACCTGCTACATGCCGCTTTAATTTTCACAACTTGAACGTCGGACTATTCCCTTTTCTTCACGCTTGTTGTAATAATTCTACCCTAATAAAATCGAATTTTACGATGTACCTTTCTTGACAGAAATATCGGCACTCGCAATAAATTACGAAATCTTGAAAACCATCGCATAGGTTCCCATTTTGTCCGCACCTCGTACAATTACGAGCTCGACATCTGTTTCTTATAAAATGAGAATTGACATTTACAGGCCTTTGGTGATGGATTTAATAATCAGTGTTTTGAAATGACCGGCTTTTCGAAAATGGACATTAGGCAAAGGCGCAATGTGATATGGAAGTGTTTACATATTTATTTATTTATGAGGGAGACGAATGAATGGAATGTGATATGTGTACGTTTGGAAATTAAGTCGGTGTTTGTAAAACTAAAGTGTCTATTATGTTTCTCACTTATCGAGTAAAAGAACTGATGTAATTTACGCTGATATTTTCCAGCATAGACTACGTCTGTTGCAGATGTTTATCGAATAACAACAGATGACTGTAGCAAGGGTTGTTTTTAGGTTTTGGTTATCATTTCCACACGTGCAGTTTCCGTTGTTATGGTAGAAAGCATTTGAGTTAATTGAAAAATAATCAGTGTCAATACAGCATTTTGAAAATTAATTTTCAAAGATTTAGTTGTATATTTTTTAATGCTTAATTGGTTATTTAATGAAGATTTTTTTTCGTTTGGCGTTTCTTTCGATTGTTATTTTTTTTTTGAAAGAGTATTTGACCCTTAACCATTTAGTTTTCTTAATGTAGGTTTTTAGGTGAGTTTTTTTTTTTTATTTGGTACGAGTTTTATGATTTTTATGCTTTGAAAATTATTGAAAAATAACACCGAGTTGATAATTTGAACTGTATTTATTTAATTGATTATTCTACACCACTTGAATTGTATTATTGAGAGAATACTTTGGATATTTTTGTATTCTACTTTTAAAAAAGGTTGAACCTTTGAAGATTTTTTGCCTCATAAATCTCCTCAAAGAATCAACCATTATATTTCGTTCTAAACAAATGATTGTATAAATGAATGAACAATAATATGTAAAATAGCATCGGATAAATAATAGGTGAAAAAAAATTCAAGTAGACTTAGGAACAATTAATAAATAGCTTGATACCGTACCTATTGTTACCAACATTGTGAAAAAATGATAGTTTGAATTTTAATCGATTTATTCATCGATTGTAAATTAAATCTACTAACGCATTGATATACAATGTGCCATCGTTAATCTTCAAACGATATATATGCAGCTTTCGAATTAAAATTACCATAATACATTGATACACACTCGTATATTAGAAAACATTGAGTGATTATGAAAAAGATACCTAGTATTTACTTTCAGATACAGAAGTACTGAGGAGAACTATGAATCATATAGGAATGGCTCAAACAAGGATTGATCTTTTTTTATGTCAGTCTCGAAATATGTTTTGTTTCATTTTTCTAGTTTTTGAGCTCGTCAATTTTTTTTTTTTTAAATTTGAAGAATTTTTTTTTCACTCTTTTGATTTTTTTCATTTCCTAGTGAGATTGTTTATTTAATGTTTCTTCATTTTTAGACATATTTTTTCATTTTTGAACTTTTTTTAGTCATCTTTTTTAGTTTCCTTGATTTTAATTTTTTATGAATTTCATATCTGTTTATTCTTGAAAGTAAAATTGCAAAAGTAACGCAATTATAAAATATGCATCATTGAGATTTTTATTAATAAGTAATTAAGTTGAATAAAATAATTACCTTTTCTCCAAACAGTTATTCATTGGACTTATCATTTTGAAGTTTTTTCGCCGAGTTTTTAGCTTGAAAACGTTAGCTATCACAGTCTCGCTGATTTAGGAAGGAGGGATCGGGGTAGGGTGTAGAGTGGGATCTTGAAATCTTTTTTGCGTTTCAGATCATTTGTAATCATCTGTCAAATGTTCAGCTATTTGGTATATGTATTTTTTTTAGCCCACGTGTAGCGCCGACGGGTATTTATGAAATTTGCTCAAAACTTGGTAAGAGACTCTTCTTAGAAATACGACAAGACTACTTTTTTGTTTTTTCGAAAGAATTCAAAATGGTGGATCACTCAAATTTTGAGAAAGGCTGAAGAAGGGCCAAATAGCTCAAATTTTAGGATACTGATCTCATATGAAACAATGAGTTATGGACATAGACATATTCAAATTCCAGCTTTCTAAGTGCATTATGAGAAGAGTTAAAGCAAAAACCAATTTTTTGAGGAAGTTTTGAGTTGAGAAATTTCTTGAATCTTCCATATCTTCTCACCAAATCGACGTAGAAAAATGGAACTTTGTGTGTAAAGTTAGTTGATGACCAAAATATGACCTCTTAAATTTGGATCAAATTGGATTCAAAATGGCGGATCATGAAAATTTGAATAGAGCTTGAGTAGCCTCAAATTAGTAAAAATAATAATAATATGAACTCACATGATTATTGGAAATAAAAACTATGCTATATCTCTAATTTACCTCCATACATGATGTTGGAGGGGAGAAGGAGAGGTTGATCTCAAAATATGGTGGGTGTTCAAAAATTTTTTATCGTGATGTCATGTTACTTGATGACCAAAGTATAACCGTTCCTCAATTTGAGTCAAAATAGACAAAATGGCGGATCTTAACAATTTGAAGATAATTTGAGGAGCCTCAAGTAGTTATAATTTGAGAAATATGTGTTCCTATGATTATTTCATAGAAAAGAATACTATATTTTTGTTTCAAATTCAACTTCCCAAATGGTTTTGTAAGCGATAGGATAGGGATTTTCATTTTATTTTTTTTATTTTTCCTAAATTTTTAAATTTTTTCATTTATTATATTATTTCATTTGATGTTCCTTCATTTTAAATTTTTTAGACTTTTTTTCAATTTTTGATCATTTATTCATTTTTTATTTTTTAATTAATTTAATGTTTTTCTTTTTGGATATTGCCACATTTTAAAGTTTATTTTAATTTTGAATAATTTCTCCAATTTTTTACTTCTAAATTTTGTAAAAATTTACTATTAAACGACTATAGAAGTTTTTTTTATATTTTTTAGACGTTATTTTTTACTTTTGGACATTGAACTAGGTTTGTTTTTATTTTGCTTCATTTTTGAACGTTTTTAATTTTTAAACATGTTTTTTGAACAATTTTCATTTTTATGCTTTTTTGTCGTTTTTGAATTCTTCATATTTGAAAATTTTAACGGTATCTAAAGTTTTTCTGTTTTCTTTTTAATTTTTTTAATTTATTTTATACATATTTTTCATTCGATGTTTCTGTATTTCTGAACATTTTTGAAGATTTTAACATCATCTTTTATTTTTGAATTGTATACTTTTTCGAATATCGTTAACAAAAACAAAATTGAAAACCCAAAATGTGGTGGGCTTACACGAGAGGTCAAAAATTTTTTATTGTTGTGTCATATTATAAAATGTGCGCAAGTTCAGCTTGCCAAGTGAGTTTAGAGGGGAGTGAAAGCAAAAAACGATTTTAGGAGGGGAAATGGCTGCAGGAAATTTTATGAATCTTCCATATCTCGCCACTAAATGACCTAGAAAGGTCAAACTTCGTATGTGAAGTTAGTTAATGATCAGATTATGATTTCTTGAATTTAGGTCAAAATGGATCCAAAATGGCGGATTGTAAACATTTGAAGATAATTTAAGAAGCCTCAAGTACTTGTGTAATTTGAAAAATACGTGTTCTTATCATTATTGCATGGCAAGAAATACTACAGTTGTTCTAAATATAACTTCTAAAGTAATTTAAGTAATAGTGTAGCGGTTTCCAGATTTGGTATTGGTTGTGGCCTGTAAGCATGAAGAGGGTTAGCAATGTTATTTGAAAACTTGAAAAAACTCCAATTAAAAATTCAGCTTCAGTATTGCGACATGCCTGCTTGATTTTTTTTATTTTTGAACTTTTTTTTGCTTAAATTTTACACATTTTACATTTATAGATAATCATTAATTTTTGAATTAAGTTTTTTTCCTAGTGTTTGCTTCATTTTTGTTTGTTTTTTAATTTTTAGATTTTTTTATTATCATTTTTTTTTGCTATATTTCAAAAATATTATTCATTTTCGAAAGGCCAAAATTATTGTTGAATTTTTTTTTAATTTCAAACATCTTTATCAGACATTTTTTCTTCATTATTTCTGAACATTGAAAAAAAATCGACATTTTTTCAATTTCTGGAAAACTTTTCGTACTTAGATAATTTTTTCAAAGCGTAAAGTTACGATACCCGGGTTTTTTAGAATGCTCGAGTTTAGGGCAACTTGCTCCCCTCCTTTCAATGGCCTTGCTTACTTCCACGTTGAACACAAAAGAATTCATATGATATGCAAAACATAATAGAAGCTCGGGTTTTTCACCCGCATAAAAATTACGCATGTAGGAACTTCAATTAACACCCTCGATTTATAATATTATGATGGAAAGGACATAATAAACGTAACCTTTGAAGAGGTCTATCGCGAATAAATATCCGGTCGATGTTGTTGACTTGTTATGTGTAGCTTAACATCTATACTACCGCTTTGGAAGACCGTTCAAGGCAAATTATATGTTTCATGAATAATGATTGGTTTGGTTTCGAACTTCCTGTATCGTCTATTCGGTATTAAGATGCCACTACGAAGCTACGATTTTCGACCACGTCCGTTCTTTTAAATGGTGCCAACTTGGTATTATGTAATGCTAATACGAACTTGTTTAAATTGTTTACAAATATGTAATTGATCGAACCGATCTTCATTGATAGGATGAAGTGGTCGATTAAAATTATAGAGTGAATTTTTCGAGGAAGTAATTCGAACTTTCTTTGTAATTGGGGATCAAAATGATTATTTGTGGATGTGGAGAAACGTAAGCATTATGTCCATTTAATTGGTATTTTTCTATTCGAGAAGGAGAATTTTTCAAGGTATCGCGACACCGGAGCTAATATTAGATAATTATCTCAATTGCTCTTTATGGTCTGTTTTAAATTGCTTTCACGCGATTGCATTGATGCTATTGTTGGAGTTTAAACGTCATGTAATCGCGTGCTTAATGGTGAACGAATAATGTAATTTTTTAATTTTTTGATTAAGATAATATGCGAATCTGAAACTGGATATTGCGAATAAAAATTTCAAGTTCGATAAATTGATATTTTTTTTTTTCTCCAAGTCCAATAATACGATGTAATTAAATGGTATAATTATCTATGCAAATGTGGGCATTATCTCGATTTCGAATCGATAAAATTAGCGCGTATAAGCGAATAAAGAAGAAACGTATTAAAACCCGATGTGCAGAAATACGATCACCTGTTTGAGAAGAAAAAAAACCAAGCTGGAAAATAAACAAACCAACCTAATCACTTTCTACTCGAGCAAACTGCATTTAATAATTTAAATAGATTTCGCCACTCTGTTCGATGGTACTCCTACACTTTGAAATGTCATTTGCGATACCTCTCATTAAATATGTGACGAAGCATATTCTGTGTCACGTGACGATCGTAACTTTCGATTCGAATTGAGATAATCCAGTAACCGTAAATGTTTTACACACGATTTACACGTTGGTAACCATCGACATGGGTCGAGCATGCGTGTTATTTTCTTCTAAAGTTTTCATTCGGTTATGTAAGAAAAAAACCAAGACGTTCTCAAGGTCATTCGAGCAAACACAATCACTTCCTCTGGTGATCGCGCCAACTGTTACCGTTAATGATAGAAGGAAATAACGAACTTTCTAAGTGAAAGTAATTTTTTTAAATAAAGGACCGCCAACTCTTTTATCTTTTTCCTTCGAACGAGTACGATGCATCTCGTATGTCTCTCATCTGTTTTAATTTTTCATCTCTTTCTCCGTCGCAGCTCGCCATCACCGGTCTTCTCTTTTCTATCCACACCTACGACTGGTGCTGGCTGCATTTCCTCGTCGTGTAAAAGGTGGCGCCAGAGGAAAATATATTCGAGCAACTATCGCGGTATAGCTGCGTGGAAAACGGCTCAATTAAATTCGCATTTTCGTATTCGCTACGGCGCGTTTTTTTTTTCTACTACCGCGAGGAAGTAATGTTAGGACAATTACCGGTCTTTTCGCGCTACCGAATTAAAAAGTAATTTTTGAGAAAGTGATGTTGCGTAATAATTTTTCAAGTGTTTTGGTCGCATTTTGAATTTCAAATTCGCTGTTTAGGAAATACATGGTAATAAATGTCATTGCCTTCAATGTCATATTCACTAGCATTTCATTGGAAGCTTTTGATAAGCTATGAAATTATTAGATCATAGTTTTTTCTCTTTTAACGTTATCGTTGTTTTGATGAATATTTTGTTAACCTACTCGCAGTTTGATAAATTTCATTTTCGTATCAAAGTTGATGCTACGTTTATCATTAAGATAAAAGTATTTCAAGCACGTACATAAATACATAGAAACTATAGGAAGTTGGATTACCGATAAGAAGTAAAAGGTCGCTTCAAAGCCGTTGCCAATGTCACAGAGATTTCTAAAATTTTGTAATATTAAAATTTTTCATTAGTTATTCGCGAAGGAATTTTTGCAGGTACTTGAATGAAAGATGATGACTCATGGGTCTGCCAGGTGGAATGTTTTCATTTTTTGAACATTTTTACGATTTTGATATTTTACCTTATTTTGTAAAATCTCGATAGTTCTAAACACCGCTGTAAATATTGATAAAAAAATAAATCGATTTAGACATTTTTTAATTTTTGAACTTTTTTTAAAAATATTTTTTGAAATTAAAAATTCATAATCTCGAAACAATTTTGAAATTTTTTGGAAAATTCGAATGTTGAGTTACAACTTTGCTTCTCAAATGCCCACTCATCTTGGTGGTCCATCAAGCGTCCTAATATTTATTATTATTTTTCAATTTTTTGAGACGTATAATACTTGAATAAATAGGTTACCAATTTTTTTATTTTTTTATTTTTGTTTGTTTGTTGGTTAGATTTTTAAAAAATTAAAAAATTATCAAATTGAAAAAAAAGTATTATGCATATTATTTGAAACTGAATTTCGTTTCATTTTCAAATATTGTGTGACTGCGTGTAAAATTCAAGGCTAGGTAATTTTTTTAATGTATAAAATTAAAAAATATTAAAATTTTTAATTTTTAACTTTCGAATTAATTTTTAATTTTTTAATTTAGTCATTAAGGAGTTCTACTAACTTTTCCAGAGTGGCCAAAATTTTCGATTCATCAGTTTAGGACTTCCAGAATTTTTTAAAACTTTATATTGTTAATTTTATAACATTGGATGCTTTTAGACTATATGTAAATTTAGCTGTTTAATTTTACATTAAAAAAAATAAAAAAATACTCAAAATCTAACTGGGTGGATATCTGACGAGTCAAAAAATCTAGAAAAGCCAGGCCCAGCCTAACTCCCCTTAATTACGCTTCAATAGTAATCCCAAGATCATCTAATAGGTAATTGATGGGTATTAAGCTGAAAAATTTGTAGTCTCAAAAAATTTGTAGCATTCTAGAATTTTAGTAAAGCTTTTAAAATTCATGAGATCTTCAAACCTAATTAAATTAATATAACCACAAATTTTCCTCCTCGTATCGGCGAATTATCCGTATACACTACGTACACAATCGCTTCGCCATTATTTTCATTATATTATCTCGTCAAAGAAGCCACACGTATAACCACTACAACCATATGCCTCCAGTCATAACGCACGTTATTAAGAAAACTACCTATTTCTAGCGTAGATGACTCCCCTCTTCCCCTACAACTCTCTGGCTTTGATCAAGATGAACTTTCTCATCCTATGTATCCCTTTCTCATTTTATAAGATGAAGCCAACGTATTTTATTTTGAGGGGGGGGGGAGATAGATAGACAATATTATTACATTTCCTAGTAAGCAATATAATTTTAATTTTTACAGCAGTGTTTTGTATTACAAAAAAAAATGATGTCTGTATAATTAATAATTTCAGAATTTTTTAATTTAAATGAAATTGAAATTTGGTGCACTGGAGTAACTACGGAAGGAGGGGAGGAAGCAGAGAGGCCAGGCCAACCCGAAAAGAGTCTGAGCCACGGAAAAAATCGAATTATGCTATGTAGATTTAAGTAGTAAACATGTGAATTGTTTTTTGATAAAGAAATAAATGTATTTCTTTATGCCATAAATTTTTTAATGTTATTTTTAATTCTACATCTTATATACTTTGCATAAGCACTCCTCTCCTTTCATCGGCCACCCTATGGCTACTCCAAAAACAAAGCTAGTTATTCTACTGAATTGGAGAAAAGCAAAAACGGTATTTCCAACCTTACCAAAGGCTGGGTGTGAGGTAGAAATTACTCATGCTACCCCCACCTACTGCCACCATTGCTTATAATCGACTTCAAAATCCAAAATTAAGATTTTTTGTCCTCTGAAATTTGAATGTATTAGTATTCATTCGGAAAGGGTAAATATTCGAGTAAATTTTCTGAGCTTTTTATTCATTCTATGAAAAAAAGAAGAGAACCTACTTTGCTCGTAATTGAGAGAACATTATTTTTGCATAGAGCTATTTTCATCTTAGGAGCTCTCCTTCATGAGATATTCTTGGAAAACCGAATTTTTCAAGAGATTCGATTCTGGAATAGGAAAAAGAACCAACTAGCATTGGAAAGTCAGAATTGCATTCAGGCAAAAATAATTTTCTGGACCACTGCTTTTCAATTTTTTTAGCTGAGTAAAAGCGATAGCTATTACAGCCACATGATTTGGAAGGGATGTGTAGGAAGAAGGTGATTTTGACATCTTTGCGTTTCAGATCATTAGTAATCATCTTGCAAGTGTCCAACTTTTAGAATTATATATTTTCCCCCACGCGTAGCACCGGTGGGTATTCATGAAATTCGCTCAAAATTTGGTGAGAGACTCTCCTTAAAAATGCGAAAAAGGTATTTTTTTGTATTTTCGATACATCTCAAAATGGAGGATCACCCAAACTTTGAGGGGAGGTGTAGAAGAGGCAAAGAGCTCAAATTTTTGGTTTTTAATCTCATATGAAAGAGTAAGTCACAGATACCAATATATCCAAATTTCAGCTTTCTAAGTGCATTTTGAGGGAAGTTAGTAAGAAATAGCCTTTTGAGCAAGTTTTGAGTCATGAAATTTTTTGACTAATTCATATATTCTCACCAAATCAATCTAGAAAGATGAAACTTTGTATGTAGGGTTAGTTAGCGACCAGAATATGACCTCTTGAATTTTACACAAAATGGATGCAAAATGGCGAATTATCAAAATTTGAGTATAACTTGAGGAGCCTCAAATTAGTACAAATGTAATTAATATGAAATCATATGATTATTGGCAATAAGAAGTATAAAATATCTCAAATTTTCTTCCACACATGATGTTGGAGGGGAGAAGGAGGGGTTATCGACCTCAAAATGTGGTGGAGGGGGTACATAAAAAGTCAAAAAAAATTTATTATGGTATCGTATGATGAAGTAAGCCCGAATGACTAACCTAATCTGATTTCAACTTACCAAGTGAATTTGGAGGGGAGTTGCACAAGAAACCGGATTTTGAAGGGGGAATCCCAACAGGAAATTTCCATATCTACTCACCAAAACGACGTAGAAAGGTCAAACTGTCTATGTAGGATTGGTAATTTGACCTCTTGAATTACAGTCAAAATGGATCCAAAATGGTGGATGGTGAAAATTGGAGGATAATTTGAGGATTTTCAAGTAGCTATAATTTGACTAACATGTCTTCATATGATTATTGCAAGGCAAGAAATATGTACTACATTCATTCTGAATTCAATTTCTCAAGTAGTTTTGGAAGTGATAGGGTGGGGCTTTTTAGACTTAGTACTAAATTTGGCTTATAGATCTAAAGGGTTAGCAAAGTTATTTCCAATTCTGAACAAGCCCCAATTAAAAATTCAGCTCTAGTAATGCGACATGGCTGCTTACTTCTAATGAAAATTCGAAGAAAAAATCATTAAAAAAAAACTAATTAAAACTTAAAAATCTAAAATTTGGATCTTCGGGCTTTTTTAGGAATTTGGAGTGGGGTAGTCTTCTCTTTCGAATCGTCGTTCTCCCCTTCCCAGGTAGAATCTTCTCGACACTTTCTTCCTGATTCGAGACAAAAAAAAGAGGTGGCGTTAATCATTGTTTCGACGTTAGAATCACTATGGATAATATCAAATAATTATTTACAGCTCGTTGGAAAAAAAATGTTCTTTCGTTTTTATCCTCTCCAAGTACTTCTTAAACTAAGGTACCAATAAAAAATAATTATTTTGTTATCATTTTACGAAGATTTCATTTCACGAGTGGTTGGAAATTGTATTTATAAATATCTTTAATACGAATTAATCAATATCTTCGATAACATTTCACACCATCAAAACATGAACTTCTGCCAACTTCTTAAATCACGAGTATAACGAACGATAAATAGGGTTACAGTTTACCAGGTATTTACTCGTACGAGATTACGAGAGATACTTGAACATGGAATCGATTTCGATTATCGTATTTATTTTTATTTTGCCACGGTAACTGGTAACAATGCCTCCGTAAATCAACGCCGAATAACATGCAAGAACGACGAAACGTGTCTTAATCCATGCATAAGGTAATGCATTTCGCGAACAAATGACGATGACTGATGATCGCTTCAATAAGGTACGTGTAACGCAGATGTGTTAAAAACAAAGACCTTGAATATTTTTTTAAATACGCTGAATTGTTTACTCGTTCGACATTTCAGTTAATATTTTCGGAATTAAAAAAATTATTCGCTCGGTCTTTCCAGCTGTGTCTTTGTGTGACGTCGTATTCGTATCGAAATGAATGCTTACTTATCGACGCCATATTACAGTTTCCTGATTATCTCTGTGTGTCTGCGGTATTAAAAAAACTGCAAAATGTCACGTACACTATATCGACAGCTGTCTGACTTATCGTTGTTAATTAGAATACTTGGCCGAAAAGAAAAACCGATGTTGATAACAGATTAAGTTCATGGAATTGATGGAGCAAAGATATTCGGAATAAACATAGAACGGAAACAGTTTTAGTTATAGATATGGATACTAGGTATTTTTAATCTCAATGGAGTCGATTGTGTGGCGAACACGAGCGCCATCGGGTCCTATATAACTTTTATGTTCGCCGAAATATATAGCTGTCTGGGCATTTCGTCGTGTATATGTTCCTAAGCGTTGTATCGTCTGATTAAGAGTGCGAAGCGGTGAGTAATGAACTTAAACGTTTAGAATTTTACGACCGCGTGTTTCCGCGTAATTAACGAATTTTTAATGTGCATCGGCTTATCCACAAGCTACAACCGTGACGTAATTGTGGCCATTTCAAATGACTCGAATGGTTGGAAAAAAATTCGTGAATGAAATTCAAGGTGTCTCGGAGTCGACAATTAACCTAATTCTAAGAATGCACATACGATCACATAATAAAGATAATTCACCGTGCGAAACGATGCAACATAGATGGTCGCGTTCATCATGCATACGCGAGCGTCTCGGCGAGGAAATGTACGCGTTTAGAACGCGAAATTACTTATTTTCTGCTAGATTTAATCTTCCCAATAAAAACCAACGTTGAAAGGTTCACTTTCTCTTTCGATAACGATACGGTAACAGTGACCAATTGTGTTTACACGGATAGGTAAAGATCACGTTAATTTGAAACGAAGCGAGGGCACAAGGGAGACGAGGAAATTTCGTATACAGCAAAAAGGAGGAAGTAAAAAAAATGAAAGCCGTGGTAATCAAAATACAAATGGCACTGAGAGAGATACGTTCACAGAGAAAGCGAGACGGATGATGTAAAGCAGGGTTTCCCAAGCTCCTACGAGTACATAACGGTTTACAAACCTGAACCAGTCGTTCAGTTTTACCCGCTGCGAGCTCGAATTATGAATTAAATTCGCCAACGTATTTTACCACTCATTAATGTAAATAGCGAGTTGTTTATGAGGGGAGCTATCTAGTTTTTAATTATTGGCTTAATTTTTTTATTATTATTTTTTTTTTTTGGGAAATTTGATAATATAATTTAGGACTATACGGTAACAATATTGTTGTTGTTTTCAAGAAATTGCGTTTTTAGTTATTCGGTTATTACGATTGTTTTGCTGTTTTGAATCTTGTTTATAAACGATTTGTTGAATAAACGTTACTTATTTTGATAGGCAATTTTCCTAGATGTAATCGACTGTTTGTGTGTACAATTTTTTTCTCCGATTCCGCCTTTTATTTTTCGTAATTAATTAATTTAAATATTATCACCTTGAGCGATGAATTTAGGCTTTGTCAGATGTAACATTTTGGTTTAAGTCTTCTCCAAAAATTATCATTTAGGGCTTCTGAAATGCATACATCAGAGTACGAAAATATTTCATAGAAAAAAAAAGTAAACAGCCATGTTACATCATTGGAGCTGAGCTTTTAACTGAGCACTGAGACTTGTTCAAGTTTGCATATAACGTTGATAACCCCTCGTGTATACAGGTCACATCCAGTACCAAGTCTGACAATCTCTACCCTGTCAAGTGTCACTTTCAAGAGTACTTAAGAAGTCAAATTTAGAATTTATGTAGTATGTCTTGCCTACACTAATCATATTATACGAGTATGAGCCCATATTTTTCAAATAGCTATTAAAGTTATTTTCTTTGATCAATTTGGACCCTAATTCAAGAGGTCATATTTTGGTCATCAAGTAACTCTATGTAAGTTTGACCTCTCCAAGTCGATTTGGTGAGGGAACATTGAAGGATTCATAGAATTTCTTATAATAATTTCCCCTTCAAAAGTCATTTTCTGCTGTAACTTCCCTCCAAATTCATTTGGAAAGCTAAAATCAGAATAAGTTACCAACTCGGACTCATTTTATCATATGACAATGCAATAAAATTTTTTTGACTTCTCATTTACCTATACTCCAACATTTTGAGATCGATAACCCCTTCTCCTCCCCTCCAACAACACGTGTGTGGTGAATTTGGGATATGATATACTTCGCATCCACAGTAATCATATTTTTAATTATTTGAGGCTCCTCAAGCTCTCCTCAAATTTTAACAATCCGCCACTTTGGATCTATATTGACTCAAATTCAATATGTCATATTCTGGTCCCTAAACAAGTCCACATGCAAAATTTGACCTTTCTAGGTTGATTTGATGAAGAGATATGGAAGATACAAAAAGTTTCGTAACTCAAAACTTCCTCAAAAAGCCAGTTTTTGCTCTAACTCCCTTGCAAATGTACTTAGGAAGCTGAAATTTGGATATGTTGGTGTTTGTGACTCACTATTTCATGTGAGATAAAAAACGTAAATTTTGAGTCATTTTCCCCCTCTCCAGCTTTCCTCAAAATTTGAGTTATCCGCCATTTTGAGGTGTATCGAAAATCTAAAAAAAGGACTTTTGCGTATTTATATGAAGACTCTCTCACCAAATTTTGAGCGATTTTCACCCATTCCCTGACAATGCTTTACTCGAGGTGAAAAACATATTTACCAAAAAAAAGCCACCCTCCCCTCACTTCTCCTCCCCTTCTGTGGTGAGCTGTAATAGCTATCGTTATTAGTTTGAGAACTCATCTAAAAAAATCGCTTCATACTCATACCCAGTTGCTGGGCTGGAAATCGTTTCTATCGCCTGTGAAGATTAATTCGGAATGTAGTAGATTTTTTCTGCTCGAAAATCATATGGAGCTCGTGTTATCAAATTTGTGCTTTAATTTTTCGTGAAATTTTGACCCTTTGTCATTTTAAATTAATTTTGATTCAAATTCATAATTGGTCAAATTATGTTCTCTAACTAATCCTACATAAATAGAGTTCTAGCTTCAGATATGCAAAGCCAGAAAAAGCCAAAATTAGCCTCTCGCTCTCTCCTTTTTAATTTTTTTTAAATCCAATGAAATTAAAAAAAATCTAATTAAATTGTAAAAATTTTTTGAATGCAACATAAGACTTTTAGTCCATCTTTGGCTTTAGTAAGGAAATATGAACGATTCAAGAAATATCACAACTTAAAATTTCATAAAAAAAGTATTTTTACTCAAACTCTCCTTCAGATTTACTTAAGACACTGAAGTGTGTATAGTAATGTGATCATAATTTTTTTTTTTTTTTTTTTAAGTGAAGAGAAAAGGTATACTTGTTGCTAAATGAGTTCAAAAGAACGTCATAAAAATTCCAAACTTCTTACTACATTTTTAGGCCCAACCTCCTCCTTACTTCCCTTCACTCCACCATTCATTATCATCCCACAAGCTGAATTTTTTTCATTCAATATAAAATGTTATTGTTTGATATTTGTATTTTTTTCTTTTCTGAACAGAAAAAAAAAAATTTGTTCACAATGCATTTTTTGTCCTCAACCCTCATCCACCTCGAAAAATAATTCTCGGGCTCCACACATTGCTTATGGCTCGGATTTTTTAAAAATCGATTCGTCATTAAATATCTTGTTATTTTAGAAAATGATCAATCTCGTTGGAACAATAGGAAATGATAAAAATGACATTTCGACGAATGCATTGTAAACCTACAGAAAGAAAAAGTCGCTTTTAGGCTTGTCAAATAAATCTACACTAATTTACCGATGATTTCATATCATTCTGCGTATTGTTGTCATTGATTTGAAATCGAAATGTAACGATAATTTAGTTCTATGTTACCTTAACCGTGTTACGTAACATTTGCACCTTGTAATATAGAGCACTTTTCTTTTGTATGGCTCATCAAGCCAGCCATTATGTGTTGAGTTGTTGAAGATTGCGTATAGATAAAAATTTAAAACAACACTAGAGGAAATTTAACGCGCAGTAAGGAGTATCCATTTATCATTCGATGATTTTATTGATGAACATCTGGAATCGAATGTGAATAGCTTTGTGTGGACTGCGATGATTCTCACCATGGTGTAATTTATTCTGTTTGTAGATATTAGGTTTTTTCAATTAGGTATTCGGTCCTATTCTTAGTAGTAGATTAGTAGTAGGGTAATATGAATTGTCACATGTGCTATCTCCTTCAAGGTCGGATGGCCGTCGATTAATTATGGAGGTGGGAAAGGTGGGTATTGCGTACTTCCTGAAACGTTAATTATTGAGTATGGTGCTTGTAATTGGTGCGTATGATACTTTTTTTTTCAGCGGATTACCAACTTTAGAAGTTGACTTTTTTTTTCAATTAATGTCTCATATGCATAGAGGAAGATGATGCTAATATATTATGTATAATATATACCCTGGTAGGGTGCCACTTATAAAACTGTATTTGATTTTCTTTTTCGTAAGAACCATTAAAAAATATTCTTTTTACCTTCGAGTAGGTTTTAAAAATTTTAATTCTTTTGAAAAGTTGAATGTTTCAGGCAATTTGATTTTTTTTTGTTTTTGTATTTACCTAGGTATTATGTTTAGAGTATCGAAGACCAAAAAAATAAGCTTTTGAATTGATTTAAAACATAATTTATCATTTGAAAATTTATCATTATGATGATTGATCGAACTCTTCTGGAGATGAAAGAAAAATCTCCTTTAAGATGATTTACTGGTATTTTAGAAATGCTTGAAAAACTACAAATGAATTTAAGTCTTATTTTACTACTTTCACTTCTCAAACAGGTAAAATCTATAACCTATGTACTATGATGATAAATATTTCTATAAAATGCGTAAAAATTCAACTACAATATTTTTCGCATGAGCTGAAAACATACTTCTGAATTTAAAAACAATGAAAACGTAATTATTTCTTCGTATATGAGGCACAATTATCACCTCTGAATACAGAATAATTTATAACCGTTGAATACCAAAATTTTAAATATATTGATGATTAAAAATATTAAAAATAAGGACCCATGGTTGCGTAATTTGGGATTTGAGGTTCATTTGAAAGTCAAAGGAATTTTTTTTTTGTTTGATATCAGTATAAAATTCAAGTATGGTTTTAAAAATAGCACATTGAAGTATTTAGCTCATAACTACCTCTTGAAGTGACTTAATTTTTTTTTTACAATCAATAATGATTCGTTTATTAGTGAATCTACACATAACAACGTAGGCTGCATGCTTGGCTGGCAAAATTTTGGGAATGACAAAATATTTCGTAGCTATTATCAAAAAAACTCATAAAAAAATAAAGATTACATTTTTCAGTTTTTTTCACATTTATTAAATGATGAGTGAAAGCTTAATACATTTACACAATTTTTATTTTTATAATTTTACTTCAAAATCTAATGATTGTGTACGTTGCTTTTCATATGTGCATATAAAAAGCTAAACCAGCAGTTTTTTTTTTTCATTTCTTTTAAATGCGTCATGCATGAAGCATAAATAAAGAAAAAAAAAAACAAACGAAACTGCTTTTTAGATTTTTATATTCATTTAAAAATAGTATAAATAGATGTCAAGGTTTCGATCATAACCTGAAAAATATGGAAAAAATTCAAAACATGCAAAAAAGGAAAAAAATTCAAAAATGTAATCCTCTTAATCGCTTTCAAAAAATTTGAATTAATTTTTCTCAATTTCGGAATGTTTTTTTTTTTATTATTTTTTACCTCCAAAAATTGAATAAATTTTTTACCGAATTTTTTTAATCCAAAAATTTTATGATTATCATTCTCGTATGTCTTTTAGGCTTCATATGAAGGAAATTTCCATTTTTTGACAATAACTCGAGTAAGAATAGACAAATTGACTCTAAATTTGGCGAATAAGTAGAAAAAGGTCGATCCGTCCGCTGAAAGTCGAGCTTTCGAATATTGAAGTTTTTTCAATTTTTTGCCGATATCTCGGGAATGAATAGTTGTAAAGAAAAAATGTATAGAAACGATGTTGCAGAAAATTTCATTTTCTACAACTTTAATCCCATTCATTTTGTATGAAAGTTCTTGGAAACTCGAGCGTTTGAACTTTAAAGTTTTTTTTAGTTTTTTTTTTTTTTTTTTTTTTTTTTTTTTTTTAATATTTCGATATTTTCAGAACGAAGGGTCGGAAAGAAAATTAATAACAATTAGGTTGTTGAAAATTTCAATCTCTACAACTTTGGTTCTCATAAAATCTTCACGAAAGCTCATAGTTTTACGGAAAGATGAACTCGAAGTAAAAAGTCCAATAATTGGTACGTTCTGTTCTCTGAAAGTTCGATGTTTTAATTTCCGACAACTCGAGTAAGACTTGATGAATTTACTTCAAATTTAGGAGATAGGTAAATAGCATAAAGCGTCACAATCCTGTTTTTGACTTCGATTCCTTCACTAAAAGTTGAGCTTTCGAATTTTTTGAGATTTTTTTTAGTTTTTTTTGCAAATACATCGAGAATGAAGGGTCGTGAAGAAAAAATGTATAGAAATAAAGTTGTAGGGAATTTTATTCTCTACAATTTTGGTTCTCATACATTTTCCATAAAAACTCATAGATTGTTGAGCTTTTGAACTTCGAATTTAATTTTTCTGTTCTTTTTTACCACTTCTACATACACATCAGTTATTGTTCAGAATTATCGGTAAGTTCAATATTATCTTTAACAATTTCGTCATTTGATTTAATATTTCCACAATTAAATAATTATATTAATCATTTTAAATATGATATTAAATAATAATATTAATATAGTCTGAACTCTTCATTGTACTTCAGCCGTACGTAGTTTTAGTTTTTTTGGGAGCGTACAATTTTTTTCGACTTATTGTCAAATTACAAGATTTCACATATTACTAGAACTGATCAATGAATGACCTTGATTTCTCTCTTAATCGGTTGAGAAATTCATTGTGTCCAATTTTTATGTTTTGAGAATTCTCAAATTATCTTAGATTTCATTTAAATGTTATTTTTTCATATTTTTTTTTTTTATCTGTATTATTATTTATATTTATGCTAACGTCCTTAATTACTAAGAATGCTACAATACTATGCCAGTGTAAGCTTTAGATTGTTTTAGTATTTTGAAAACTTCAAGTACCTATAAAAGGAATAAAAATGAGAATTTTATCTAATTTTACCACAAAATAAAAATTTTACGAAAAACCAAGAAAAATTAAAATTGGGCACAACACTGATTTCGCTACTCCCATAAGGTAGGTAGAAATTAAGCTCCAATACAATTGCATATATGCGGCAATAAATTACCTGTTTATTAATCATTTCTAGAAATTAGTAAAAAATTATAATTTTCTACTAAATTGGGGAAATATTCTATATCATCTTGAAACTAACGACAATTAACAGCAAAAAATTCTTTTGATCTTGCTGCATCAAAATACGATTCCCTGAAGCCAAAAATATTAGCTTATTAAAACTCCAATTTTTGGAAGGAATTGTAAATTTTAACCCAACGAGGTTATATCTTTTCAGTCTACTATGGAGGTCATTCCACTATTTTTTTTTTTTTCACTAATCTGCCATCGATTTCTAAAAAAACAAAATTAATCCACTCTTACACTGTATAATTTACCATTGAGCGTTGGCCAAAATCTTATATAGTGTATTTTAAATTTAAAAAAAATTTCCTCAATAAAAATGATAATTTATTTAATCATTAGGCTTAAACGTCTGTATAAAATTATCAGCTTGAGCTGTGAAGAATTAATGAAAAATAATAAGCACGCGCTCGCAATACCTGCTTACAATTCACTTCATTCTAATAAAATGTATGTATACACAACAGATAAAAAAATTTATTAACTCGTTTTATATTGCAAATTGTAGTGTAATTTGTGCACGGCCTCTTTTGGTAAAATAATTTGAATACATATTGAACTTCTTGCTCGTTAAAACGGAATAAATTCAAGGTTTCTCGCTAACGTGTAAATCGTGAGTTTTTGTTTATTTTTTGCATCGTGTGTACATTCGCGATTTTTAACGCCTTTAAAAAATTTACAACTTTGTGTAGTCGTTGCGAAAGAAGTGACACGAAAAAAAAAAAACATTTTTAATGCGCACGAGTGTGAACTCGATTAATTTGTTGTTGAAAATGAAACATTAGTATTTCAAGAGATTTCGGGTTTCTGAATGATTTTTGAAGTGATTTCATTTTATTGATATCATCGATGATTTTATCACTCAATAGATATGACTAATGAATGTAATATTTTACCATGAATAATGATAATTAAGTCGCAAAATAATAATATAAACTATTATACCTAGTTATAATGTAGTTCATTTTACGTCATCTTTAAGCCAAAAGGTCCCCTCTACAGCTTGTCAACTTCGCATTAATTTAAGTTAATTAAAAAATACAAAAAGTTAATTTACCAACCAGCGAGTTTTCTAATTGCTCTTGCTAACATTATATACGCGTTAGATTTAATTTTACAACCCGAGTTGATATTTCCCTCGGTGTCGGTTATTTTTGAAAATTAAAAAAACCATCTTCGATATGGCGACGGAAACTTGTACAAAAGAATGATTTACAACAGGGCTACCCGTACGATTTGAAAATCACCGCCGAATGCGTGAACTACATGTTTGGATGTGTGTTGACGAAATTGCATTCGTCGGTAGATCCATTAAGTAATTTAATTTACAACATTCATCCGCTCGGAACCTTTAAATGAAAAATTAAAGAACACCCATGGTCAATATTTGCGCGACACGGTTTTATTGCAGGCGCCAAACGACTAAAAATATTGTAAAATTTCGCTAAACATCGTTTCCATTTTAGTATTTAGTTGAGAAAATGCGAAAGAAATGCTCCACATACTAACTACTTCCATTGTGTGAAAAAAAACTCTTATCTAATATTAATTCGGAAATTTCGTTAATCATCACGTTTCATCGATAACCCTGGTAGTGGTACAGCGAGCATTTTTTTGCCCCGAAAAAAAAAACTTCAAAGTCGATCGCGCCTTTTTTCTGCGTCCCGCCGCAGACAACGGTTGCAAGGTGAAGGTTACAAAGGAAAAACGGTTCTTTAAAAGTTTATTACCTTTGATGCGCTGCATGTTTTTTTCTTCTTTTTTTTTGTTGGTACGAGTTAGCGCACTATTTTTGTTGTATTTTTACGAAAAGGAAAAAAACACGTATCTTCTTTGACGAGTCGGGAATATCAAATTTTCTGTTTTAACGAATTCTCATAAAGCAATAAAAAGTTAACGGTGAATTCTGTCTGCTCGGTCGTGAACTGGTTCGCCGATTTTTTACAACTATATTGGTAGAAAAGGGATGGTGCTAAACTGTACGAAATAACGGGATTTTTACCACTAAGTTGGTATCTGGAATAAATCAGTGAGTCATATACTTATTGTGATAATGTGAAGTATTAAATGTTCTAGAAAATCGAAGCTTTTCAGTTCAGTGAATGCCTTGAATGTGATAAGCGAAACATAAATTGATGGAAATCTGAAATTGAAATATGCTATTTCCTAATCCCAAGCACAGATGATAAGAGGTCGGCGGTCTCTTGAATTGTTGGAATTTGATGGTAAGTGCTTGTGGTAGCGAGGGCATTGATTTTTTCGATAGGGTGGTTCTCAGATATGAGAATTATACAGCGATCAACTCCAACTCTGTCAATAAGGTACCATCTCCCATGAAATGTATCAATTGAACGTTCTTCAAAAAAAAATGTAAAGAGTTCAAATCATCATCTTAAATAACACATTAGCATTTCTTGACTGTCAGACTATGGTATGACCACTAGAAGAGGATTACATTCTTTCAAAAATAAGTTTGGACATTTATCTCAGTTAAAATGGTACTTACACTAAAAATGAAGACGAACAAAATTAATCCATTTTCAATTCTAAACTAAACATGTTCTATTCATTTTTCGAATAAAATGCTTCCTAAGGTCAAATAAGTCATCATGACTCCAGGAAGAGGATTACATTCTTTCAAAAATAAGTTTTGGACAATTATCTCAGTTAAAATGGTAATTACACTAAAAATGAAGAGGAACAAAATTAATCCATTTTCAATTCTAAACAAAACATGTTCTATTCATTTTTCGAATAAAATGCTTTCCAAGGTCAAAAAAGTCATTATGACTCCAGGAAGAGGATTACATTCTTTCAAAAATAAGTTTTGGACAATTATCTCAGTTAAAATGGTAATTACACTAAAAATGAAGAGGAACAAAATTAATCCATTTTCAATTCTAAACGAAATATGTTCTATTCATTTTTCGAATAAAATGCTTTCCAAGGTCAAAAAGTCATTATGATTTCAGCAAGAGGATTACATTCTTTTGAAAATAAGTTTTGGGCATTTATCTCAGTTAAAATGACAACTATAGGAAAAATGGAGAGAAACAAAACTAATCTATTTTTAATGCTGAACAAAAAATGTTGCATTGATTTTTCGAATACAGTGCTTCCCAAGGTCAAGAAATTTATTTATTTAATAATTTTTGAAAGATGTTTCAGCATGTTCATTTTGATTAGTTCCCATTTATCTCAATATACCGTGCGTCCGTTTGAACTCCATACAAACTAAGTACCAAATTCTCTTTATGAAAGGTAGTTCAAAGTACTTTCAGTACCTATAACCAAATTTTGACCATTAAGAACCTTGCAAATTGTTACCTTTATCGACCACACGTAGAGTTGAGGATGCAGCATATTTGGAGCAAAAAATATATTTTGAAGAGGAATTTGCTGCAGGAATTGCATGAATCTTCCATATCTCCTCACCAAATTGTCTAATAAAAGTCAAACTGTTTATGGGATGAGGGTTAGTTGGGGACCAAAAAATTATTTCTTGAAATTGGGTAAAAATTAATGAAAAATGGACCCGAAATGGTGGATGGCTAAAATTTGAGGCATGTCTGAGAAACCTCAAACAAATCAAATTTGAAAACTTCTGGCTTTCTTGATTCTTGTTGACAAAAAGCACTACATATTTCTAATTAAACTTTTTCGTATTTTTGGGAGGAATAAGTAGGGCTTTTGGACTCAATAATGAAGATGGTATGCACATTTGAAAAATTTTTTTAAACTTATATTCGATCGAAGTTATCACAGAATGTAGATTAGGATGTGCTCTAACTTTGTGTATAGCTATTTAACATAGTGCATAGCATACGAGTGTATATAGAACCCTAGTAAACTTTATCGGCATATCGGTGAAAAAAAATTCAAATTAAATTTTCTTCTAGAAAAAATATGCATTGCTAATATGAAGAATTTATTGTAGTTTGATGATGGCTCCAACATGTACAATGTAGTTACATACATATATTTAAATGATAATATTTTTCTGTCATCTTTTTGGGGCATCTAGTTGAAACGTTGTTTTATGAATTATGAATAGGTACTCTTATTGTGTTTCTTTTGTCATATCTGTTTATATATTCTTTTGTAATTTTATTCCTACTTCCGCTTTTCTTTTATTTCAAATCTCTGGTCAATTTGATGTATAAATTGTAAATTTATAACAAAGTGGATAGCGGAATACATCATTGTCACGTTCTTCGTAAACGAAAAATTCGAGCCCAAGATTAAAATCAATTTTCTAGAAAGAAAAAAATTCGCAATAAACACTCGCATAAATCACGTAAATTATACCTATTATCCATTCGTTGATAATGCGCAACAAATGAACCGCGTATCAAAACTTCGCGAATAACGATTCTTTTGTATATGAACGACCTTGATACGGTAGGTACGCTGTGATAAATTTACGAGTAAAACAATCAGATGTTTGGCGAACGCTAAAATTGACAATTGGTAAAATGGAATTTCGTACAGTACTGTTCTGGTGGTAATATACTATGTGTTAGAACACCGCTCGGATTCGTTAAATAATGATAATTTAGCTTCAAGGGTGCGTACAAAAAGAAAAACAAGTTATCGCACATCTCCATTCAGTGGAGACGGAAGCTTGTTCGCTATTAAGCATCTTGTTTCACGGCTAACCGGTTCACTTTCCGTCTTTGCGCCATGAATATTAATTAATATCAGTTTATAAATGTTGGCCAAAGTCCCAGGCTCTCAGCTGTGTTATTTTCTCCAAACCATACGTCCTATTGAGTAACGTCGGCTCGATTTCTTGTCCAAAAAAATGCGTAAATTAATGCGCTTGCGTAATTAAACGCGTCGTGTCAATTGTACTAATGCACAATTAAAATTCAGATTATTACAGCATTTAGTCTTACCTGAGCAATTTCCATCGACTTATGAATCGACTTGGAGCTTGTGTGTCGAAATACTCCAAATAGAGACGTATAATGTACTTGTTATTGAGAGTGGTATAATATGAATATTGAAAATTCATTACTCGAGTGTAATATGATTCATAATTTTAGTGATAATGACGATTCATTTTTGTCATTTGTGAATATTTATTTCGATTTGAATTGGCGTGAGGAATGATGATGATTTATTTCGTAGCGGAATTTTATATTATTACTTTCATTTAATTTATGATGAAGTTGATTGTTCTATGTGTAATGTTTAAAATTTTAATCATTCTGAAAAATTCAATATTTAATTATTAAAAAAAAAAATTAATTCCAAATTATTTTATTTTATGTTTTTTCTTTTTTTAAATCCAAAAAGACCAACAGATCTTAAAATTTGAAATAAAATTAATAGGAAATTCTATTGCAAAATTTCGATGCTCTCTTGCACATCTAAAACTGTTATTCACTAGTTATTTTCATATTGTTTTTTATCACATGTTATTAGGTACTTTTTGAGCTTGTTATCTATACGTTATTTATTTGATTATTTTTCTTATTTATTGTTACTTGTTATTTATTTTTGTTGTACATGTAAATACTAAAGATGGAGATGTATGAGGTCTTTTTCAAAATAAATTATATTCATTCATTCAAAAATTAATAAATAAAAGAAATGCACTTGAGAAGCTAAAATTGAAATAGGCTAGTCACTTGGGCTCATTTTATCATATGACACCACAATAAAAAATTTTCGACCTCACATGTACCCCCACCACATTTTCAGGTCGATAACCCCTCCTCCCCTCCAACTGCATGTATGGAGGTGAATTGGGGATATAGTATATTTCTTATCACCAATAATCTTATGAGTTCATATTAATTACATTTTTACTAATCTGAGGTTCCTCAAGCTCTACTCAAATTTTGATAATCCACCATTTTGCATCCATTTTGAGTAAAATTCAAGAGGTCATATTCTGGTCGCTAACTAACCCTAAATACAGAGTTTAATCTTTCTAGATTGATTTGGTGGGAATATATGGATTATTCAAAAAATTTCATGACTCAAAACTTGCTCAAAAATCTACTTCTTGCTCTGACTCCCCTCAAAATGCACTTAGAAAGCTGAAATTTGGATATATTGGTGTCTGTGACTTACTCTTTCATATGAGACTAAAAACCAAAAATTTGAGCTCTTTGTCCCTTCTCCACCTCCCCTCGAAGTTTGAGTGATCCTCCATTTTGAGATGTATCGAAAAAACAAAAAAGTACGTTTGTTGTATTTTTGAGAAGAGTCTCTCACCAAGTTTTGAGCGAATTTCATGAATACTCTCTTCTCAAATTAAGTAGGCTGTAATAGCTATCGTTTTCAAGTTAAAAACTCAGCTAAAAAAAAATCAACAATGCTGCGTTACTTGAGTTTTTAATAAGGTAGACCCTTAGCCAGGAGAGCAAAGGAAGCTGAGCACCTTGGCAAAATTTTATTCATAGTTTTTTCAACTAACCCACTTGTTGAAAAAAAATTACAACTCAAAAATAAAAAATTATATACATAGAAAATTCTACTTGATTAGTTCTCATTTTCATAGTTTTCCACTTTCCATCTGTTTTTCAACGCCATATTAAGCAGTTGATGGTAAAAAAGAAAAGTCAAAACCTCGCTGGAATTCGGTAAGCAACACACACCCCTCCTCCCCCCCCCGTTGTAATGATGGTCTTATTACGTCCAGACTAACAAATAATGCTGATAAACTTTCCACATCTGGATTCAATAGTGAGTCTGAGAACTTTTGGTTATGCTTCTAAAACACCTGAGAATTTGCATTTGAAATATATTGTACGTACTTATTGCTTGTTGTAATCACAATATGAATTAATACTGATTAAACTGAAACTATTTTAAGCCCTTCAAGTATACCCAGACCTGCGAACATTTAGAATTGAACCTGAAGCAAAAATAACTTTCGAGTTTCAGCGTTTCGCTGTTCAATTCTTTTAAATTGGATAAAAATTTGAAAGAAAAATGTGAACTTGACTTTTTGATACTGTGAACTTTTTTTTGGCACACCCTGTGTAAATGTATATATTATATTATATGTAATGAAAAGTGCTACATCGATTACAATTGATTTAAAACGTTAACATTTGAGGTCTACACTTTTCCTCGATCCCCTTCAAAAGTTGGTACGCTGTAATGACGTAGTTTTTTATTAAAAAATCAGCTAAAAAATCTACTTAATTAGGAACTTGAAAAGACTTGAAACCTAAAGTTTGAATTTTCAGGCCCTATTGTAAGAACCCAACCCCAGAAACAATCTGTGTCCACCCCTCCCTTTCTCCAACTCTGAGTATTCCTCGTTATAAGTCTACTTAAAACAAAACTTGAGATGCTATTTTAGTAGCCAAATTTTGTTACATACGAAATTTGAGCTTTCTTGGTACAGTTAGTAAGATGATACAGGAAATTTAAAAAATTCCATAATCAGATCAAATGTCATTTCTCACTTTATCTCTTCTTCAAATGTTGTAGGAGACTAAGACTTTTATATGCATATTGGTAATCTGAGCTCACTACATCATGCGAAAGCATGTTGTAAAATTTTTGTCCTTTTATTCATCCTTACTACATTTTGATGGCAATGTCCTTTTTCATCTTCTCCAGACATCTGTGAGTTGAGTTTAAGATATGTTATACTCCTTTGCGTTTGTAATCATATGGTCTCATATTTATCGATTTTAAGTCATTTAAGACTTTTCAAGCTTTCCTCAAATTTTGATCATCCGCCATTTTGAATTATTTTTATTCAAATTTGAGTAATCATAACGCTTGCCTGTAGTAGCTGTATACTCTGAATTTGAGCGTTTTGGATGGATTTGTTGAGAATTTATTGAAGGTCAGAGAAATTTCATGGCTCAAAATTTCCTCAAAAAGTTATCCTTTGCTCTCACTCCTCTCCATACTCATTTATAAACTAAAATTAGGATATGTTAGTGTCCGCTAGTTAATTTATCATTTGACGCCTTGGTGGAAAATTTCGAGGGTTTGAGGATCCCTCCAACTCTCATCAAAATTTGAGTATGTGGTCATTTTGTGTTGAATTAGAAGTATGCGGTAACTGCTTGTAGAGATTCTTATGAACATGTACTGAGTGAAATTTAGGGAATTTTCACGCATATCTGTTCCTACTATGCTTCTTGAGTTGGCCAATAAAATATGTACATATATCTGTGCGTACCCCCATACTTGTCTAATTATTTACACAGGGTGGTGCCTTCTGGGGACTTTATTCAACTTCTTTATAATTTGGTAGAGATCATTATGACGGGTATTTAGGTACCACCATCGTTTTGGCTAAATCAATAATGGAAGTAAATGAGATACGACTAGAACGTGTGATATCAAAAAATCCTCAAAACTATAGTTCATACCCACATGCAAGTTCTCACAACTAACATAAAAGTAATTTCCTGCGTGTATCATTTTCGAAGGGTGAAAAGATATAAACGTTGACGTTGTGGGGACCCACTTAGAATCTAATTTATTAAATTATTTTTTTTAATAAGAAAATTGAATGAGGATGTACATGGCTCAGAATGCTTGTTTCGACTCAGATACATAAAATTGATGAAACAATCCGACGAGCTGATTTATTAAGTCCTCAGATCGACTGTGAAATTTGTACGTCGAAGTTTCCAGAATTCATCTACAGCCAACACATATATAAACATACATATTGTAGTGGATATCAGCCAATCAACAACTAATGATGTGAAACATTAATTTATAAGATCCCTCTTTTCCTCTTACCGCTTTTTATTATATCATGTAGGCTGTAATAGGTATGTTGTTCATTAAAAACTCGACTAAAAGTGTGATTAAATCACTTCAGGGATAACGAGATAAAAACTTGTCGTTAACAATTTATTCGGTAGTTTTTAAATTGTTTCATTTACGCATACTGATATTATAATTTCTCTTTAATATAAACGAAGTTCAATACCTAAGTGCATATTTATGTTAAGCCATAGATTACCCATTACTTCCTCATTATTATTACTTTCACTGATTTGTCGCTAACTCACTATGGTTTCTAGTTGTTACTGGTTAGAACGTCCATACTGAAATTACAAAAATTAAACGATTTTCATTCTTATCACTATACTTGAACATGTGTATTGTGTGTACTGTATACTTATTATACGATGCAACATACTTTAAAAAAAAATCAAGTACCTACTTGCTACGGATGCGAGAACGTTAATTCATTTCCGTAATTTTTCACTTGCATGTTCTATCGAAAGTTGAAATATACCATGTAATACTTAATTATTATTATGAAATTTCCGGAAATGTAATTTCAATAATATTTAATACTTACTGATAATTAAAACTAAGTAAGTATCTATTATATTTAGAAATATTAAATTTAGGTAGCGTGAATATCAAAGTATGAGAATATGATATAATATGCATAGACATTAAAGTACAGGCAGGTATAGAGCTACTAAGTGTATTCATTATGATAAAATCGCCTATGCACCCCTATGAGTCTACGACGTCCCCATCATTCTCATAATATTTATGTTGAATTTTTTATGTTGCGATTATGCATGAACTGCTTAATATACTTTACAGTTGTTACCTATTAATAATTAAAATATAGCTGTTTACTTTTATGACTTTTTAAACATTTTAATTAGCGGAAAATGAAAATAAGCCTGTCGTTTATTCACAATGCTGAGAATATCTCCTTGCGTGTCGTTGATTTATTTATTTAAAAGTTGACAAAAGTCCGTAACGTTTTATTCGTAGGTATTAATGATGAAAAAAAATTCACGTATTATTTTTAATAAATTGTATTAAATTTATTTCAACCTTGACAGAAGAGCCACTGCGTGATATGCGAATGCCCAGCGCAGTTAGTGCAAGAAAGCCAAGGTTAGTTGCTGTGTTAATGTTGCGCTAGTATTTGTTTTATAGTTTGACGTTTATTCTTCCTCGTTTCATGAAAAGGACACACGTTTCTTCCTGCTCTTATCTTAGGCATTACAAAGTGGTAAGGTATTTAGAACACAGATGATTGAAAAACCTATCGATTCAAATGACAATTGAATGAAATATTTCGATATACTAGGTAATAGGTATGTACGAGGTGGGTGCACTACAATAGTGTGCTACGTTGAGATAAAAAAAAATTTAGCAAATCATCGTGGGCTATGTTTATCTACGACGAATATTGAACCGTACTAGCTACAGGGTCGCGTCATGGCCGTAATGCACGGAAATGACGCAAGTTGTACGTTTTTTCTTTCTCTTTTTGAAGTCATTTACTTCCCCAATCTAATGAGATAAATCCCTTACAAACGGAAAGGGAAAATACTAAAATAGAAAGATTAATGTCGCTAAATTGTGGACAATTACCAGTTACCATAATACTTCAATCGTGCATTTTTAACACGCTGCAATTGCCCAGACACGATTACATGATAAAAATGCGCGTTAGCGTAAATAATAACACCTCCCGTATGATATTAATTAACGTGAAAATAGTATTAAAAAGAAGATAAGTAAAAATTCATGATATTTGGGTATGTTTGTAATCGTACGCAAGGAAAAAAACCGGTTTTTCTTTGCATTTAGTACGTAAATTAAACACTTTCGTTTTCTTATTATTATTACTTATTATTTACAGTTAGATATGCGGTAATTACCTTTATTACCTACTTTTGTTGGTGTATTATATGCCTATTTACTTTCTGAACAGGTTTTTATTTATTGCATTATTGCTCTGATGTAAATTTAAAATTGATTTTTGGTGGCTCAAATTTTTCTTTTTATGGTTTTCTTCGTTTTTACGTAAATTATTATTTTTTTTAATTTTCGAAATGATTGAAATATTAATTAAATTTTTACTGAATAAATTACATGTAATGCTCTTCAACATCAGGGCCGGATTCAGCATATTTGGGCACTGGAGCCAAGTGTAAGTAGCGGGTCCAAGATGTTTCAGAACATTCCTGTGGACTGATTCAACTTTTACATGTTCGGAATTATTTGAATTTCATTCAATAAATCGTTACGTTGATATTTGAAAAATCCAAATTTTGGGTCTGCTTGATTGCCAAGCATTCTTTTTTCGAACTTTTAGCCCTTGGCACCCTTAGATCCAGCTCTGTCTAACATATATATATATCTATAATAACATACAAATACACTAGCTCTAATTAATCAGACAATATTCTTATATTATGGATGTCGAATTGGTTAATTTCACAGATATTCATGCCTGGAATCGAATAGAATCGTCGCATAAAAGAACGAAATATCCCAAATTTTTTCCAATCATTAGCTAGCAAAATAAATTCCGAATAGTGGTTGAAAATGAAAGCGATTCTAATGGCCCATCCAAATACTAAGCTTGAAATATTTGTGTTATATTTTGTAATATATATATTATTTTAAATGATGAAACATTTTATGAAGCTGAATACGTAGCGCAATTCTCATTATCTTTTTTTTATTTCTCTTGAAACCAAATATAAATTTGATAGCCGAAGCTTTTTAAAAAGAATTTCACAAGTTTTTTCTTCCAGCTTTGTAATATTGCCAATTTATTATAATTGTTGTATGTTATGATTATGATATACGACAAAACATTAATTTGATTTCATTTTCACCAGAGTTAGTTCGTAGTTACGCAAAAATAAGGAGTGTAGGTATTTTAATATTATAACTGTTCGGAATAGAAGCGTAATCAGCAAAAAATTATTACACGAACTAGGAACGGTTAAAAATATATGACGAAGCCAGGAGGGTATATTTTATATTTTCAAAATACCATTAAAAAAATACGTAAATACACCTACCTCAACTCCATTCTACAATACAAAAAAATTATGAGAATGATGAATGTATAATGTGTGAAAGAAGAATTAAGAATAGACGTGCATAATTAATGAATTATCGATAGGTATAATTTCATTGCATGATTCTAAGATTATTGAACCACATGAAAAAGTGTGTATTACCTTAAGGACATTTTTAAAATGATTTTTTTGTCTAGGGAATAATTATTGTTGAAGTACGAAATTATATGTTTTTTTGAGTGAGTCAAACCTAGTTTATTAAGAGATTTTCAGGATGGGATCAACGTATCTTGCCCGCCTGCTAGTTACGCCACTGGTAGTGATGGGAATATTGACCAAAAAAACATATCGATATCAATATCGATATCAGCGAGACATATTGATATCTACATTTTTTCCCATTTATTTACATACCTGTGCAATAGCAATTTAAGGTTTTCATTATCAAAAATTAAAAATTTCACCTTTTAATTATTTTATTAAATCTAAAATCACGTCAAAAATACGTAGATACAAAAAAAAATTTATAAAAATTAAGTCGATTTTAATACAGATACTCCAACAATATTTCCAGCGTTTTTTTTTTGTTTTTTTTGGAATATCGATAAATTTTGTGATATTGATATACATCGATATTCAAAGACATCGATATATATCGATATTACCATTTTGATATCCCATCCCTAGCCACTGGTAAAGTAAATAATATGTTCTGGCTTTAGATGATGGAAATTCAGTTTCATTAACCAACTTCAACAGTATATGGAAGAGAATAAAAAATTATTAAAATGGATCTTATTACTGAAATAAGACTGAAATCTAAAGATTTTTCATTTTCATACATTTTCTACTTATAACAGAATAAGAATTATCCAATTATCATGTTAAGCACGACCATCATAAATCTTGTATTTCTTGAAATAAAGGAACGAAGAAACGATTTGCCATTTTGGATTCATTGAGAACAAAATTCTAGGCGACATTTAAAACGCGAGGATTTTAAGAACCATCAGCCCATCACTATCGTTTCTAATTAAAACCATAAAAACTTAACAAAAAAAAAAAAAAAATTAAAAAACAAACAGAATCATTAGAAACATAAATTCATTCAATTTGATGAACGTTTGCAACGCTGCACACGTCTGTGATCTGAGTGAAAATAGCGAATTCCTCAAAAACGCCGGCGCTTAGAGTCGCACTCTAGTGGCCATACGTGAAAACATTACAATTGTAATCATGGAAATCGCAAAAGTGTATGTTCTATGTTGTTTTCACTTTGAAATTGGAGAAAGAATGCATATTTGTCAAAATACATTACTAAAATTATGTAAATTGATTAAACTAAATTAAAGTTCAATTAATAAATTACAAGTGTCGTGTAGTAAGATCTGTTGTTTCTCATTTCCATTTAACAAAATCACACTTTTCAATCATGAGTCGTAGAAGAGCATTTGAAGAGGAGGATGGCTACGGTAAGAATGCTCTATTTTTTGCATAAAAAACACGAATATTTATCGGAAATTCCAATCACTTAACCAACAACATGTTGTATTGATTTCATTATGTTTATATTTCGAACAGAACGACTATGCAAGAAGAGACGTAAAGTATCCGAAAATCAGGATATCGAAGATAGATTGGGTAAACTCATCATGGAAGTTGGAGAGAAAGTATACAACATACTTAATTTGTATCGCTCAAGGAAATATCTACGTATACCATATTCCAATAATTGATTTTTCCAGAATACCAATTTGGAAAGTAACTTGCAAGGCTTAGCGAGTGTTTTGGAAGGTGACTTGGGCACATTTCGAGCTAAAGTACTCAGAATTCTAACCGATTGCGCTATCAAATGTCCAGAAAAATGCACCATCTATTCTACATTAGTTGGTTTATTGAACACGAAAAATTACAATTTCGGAGGCGAAGTGTGTTTTCATTCGTATTTTCTATAAACCTTTATTCTATGAGAAATATTACATAAATTTTTTGTCGTAGTTTGTGGAGCATATGGTGCGAAATTTAAAAGACAATTTGAAATCGTGCAATTGGAATCACGCGAGATACTGCTTGAGATTTTTAGCAGATTTGGTCAACTGCCACGTTATTTCAGCTAACTCGTTGCTTTTGCTGTTTGATAACTTATTGGATGCTGTTAAAGAAGACGGTGTACCAATGGTGCGTAAAGATTGGTACGCTTACGCTGTGTTATCATGTTTGCCATGGGTGGGTCGTGAATTATATGAGAAAAAGGAACAAGCTTTGAATATGATATTAACCACCATCGAAGTGTATCTAAATAAACGTTCGAAAAAACATCTCGGCGTGCTTCGAGTTTGGTCTACTGATAATCCGCATCCTCAAGAAGAAGTGAGTTATGGTTGTTATATTGTGTGATAGTGCTTCCTTTGACGTTAATGAATTCGTTTCTTGTAGTATTTGGATTGCCTTTGGGCTCAGATCAATAAACTGAGACAAGATAATTGGACTGAGAATCATATTTTAAGGCCTTATTTGGCTTTTGATAGCATCTTATGTGAAGCTTTACAACACAACATTCCAGCCATCATACCGCCACCTCATCACCCGAGTTATAAGTATCCGATGCCGTGGGTTGTCTTCAGAATGTTCGATTATACAGATTGCCCAGAGGTTAGTGATTTTTTTCTCCTTTAATTCAAGTATTCTTGTTTTCTATGGTTGATCATGAATAAATTTTTACAGGGTCCAATTTTACCTGGTGCTCATTCGATTGAACGTTATTTGATAGAAGAACATTTACATCAGATTATTGAGTTATATCATTATGAGCGCAAAGAATGGTAATTTCCACATTGGAAGTTTTTTTTAATCCTGTATTAGCCCACGCTTAATGTTATTTTCTTTTAGTGCGCAACAGTTAATGAATTTTCCATATAAATTGAATATTCCTTTGGAATATTGCGTCATCGAAGTGATATTCGCCGAGTTATTGAGTTTGCCAGCACCTAGATACATAGAAGTATTTTACGCGTCTTTACTCTTGGAATTGTGTAAATTGAAACCTTTCACAGTTCCCCAGGTAAGTTTTAATTCTTCAGAAATTGATGATGCATTACGAGTGGAAAATAAATGAATTTTTTTCCTTCAGGTTTTGGCTCAAGCTACAGAGATGTTCTTCTTCCGTTTGGAAAATATGAATGTTGCTTGTTTCGACAGGTATTAAAGTTTGAACTGATATATTAAAATATTTTATTTGATTTTATTGAATTTAATATTTTTTTTTAGGCTAGTCACGTGGTTTAGCTATCATTTGAGTAATTTTAAATTCAGTTTTGCTTGGGATGACTGGGAATCATCGGTTAAATTCCATCCGGAACATCCTCAGCCGAAATTTATTCGTGAAGTTTTACTCAAAACGATGAGGTAAGATTTCACTATGTGCAGCAATCGAACATTCCATCGACCACTTGTTATAAATGATTGTTTTATTTCAGATTATCTTATCATCAA
The DNA here is from genome assembly GCA_009761765.1 of Phenacoccus solenopsis. Classification (NCBI taxonomy): domain Eukaryota; kingdom Metazoa; phylum Arthropoda; class Insecta; order Hemiptera; family Pseudococcidae; genus Phenacoccus; species Phenacoccus solenopsis. Next base: position 10,034,703 of record CM019752.1, read on the forward strand.
AGAATCTGTGACATGGTTCCCAAAAGTTATGCCCCGTTATTACCGGAGAAACCCGAAGCGAAATATAAATATAGCGCTGAAAATACGAGTGTGTTGATTTTATAAATTATCTGATTGTGCTTTCATTTACATGCAGATCCTGATAGCTTTCTTTCTCGTAACATTAAATACTTTCTGGATCTTCAAAAAGAGAGAAAAAAGAATAAAGTCTAATTTTTTTTCATAAAAAAATCATATACAAATGAATTTCTTTTGAACAATGAATGTTTAAATCTGAACATTATTTAGTTAGTTCTGCTCTCTAGATATTTTACAAGAAATAAAAACATGAAAAAATAATAAAAAAAATTTACATTTTAAAAATTTTGAAGAAAAAAAATTGAAGCCTGAAGGTGAAAAAAAAAATTAAATTGATAATTAGGAATGGAATGTTCTAAATTTTTTCATGAAATTTCAGTTTCTTCATTTAAAATAATACTTCTATGTACTATAGTGTTATTTTGGTCAGCACAAAAAATGATGAATAACGAATAACACCTCAGTGATACTAATTTTACGAGGAAAATCAAAACGAGTTGAAAAGAGTAATACCCAGTGTTATGAGCAAAAGGAAAACGAGGCTCCATATGCTACGTAATACGTTTTCACATCATTGAGGCGTTATTTATCTTCCTAGGTGCTGTCGAAGGTGTTCAGTACGCTCAGACATTGACCACAGCGATTCGTCAAAAAAGTCCCGAAGAGCAAATCATAAATATTTTGAAAGATATTCCCAATCCTTTATTGATGGAGGCAAGCGGCGACATTGAACCAAGATGTAATCCTTTGCAAATCGACGTTTTCGTGCAAACGTTGCTTTTCCTCGGAGCTAAATCATTCACGCATTCCTTCGTTGCTATCAATCGCTACTACGAAGTACTGAAGGTATAAACGCGAGCCTTTCGTAAATGTTTAATTTACGTTCCTTTTATCGCCTTCTCATCGCCTTATTTTATTACAGTGGTTAGCTGAAAGTGAAGAAGCACAATTATGCGTGTTGAGGAGTATATTCGAATTATGGCGTACTCATCAACAAATGTTGGTAGTGTTGATCGATAAATTATTGAAAAATCAAATCTTAGACTGCTCTTCTGTCGCTAACTGGATATTCTCTAAAGAAATGTCTTCAGAATTTACCAAGTACATGAATAATTTTTTTATAATATTCGTTTGTAAAATATTATGCTAATGTAGTACATTTATTTAGACTATATCTGTGGGAAATATTGTATTTGACAATTAACAAAATGTCAAAACACGTTAATCGACTTACCAAAGAGTTGACTGAAATGCGAGATAAATTAGGTCACCACAATGGCAGCTCCGATAGTGAAGAAGAAGAACCGCAAATCAAAAGCGAAGAAAAAGTCACCGAAGAAATGGTCGAAAGGATGGAAGAGAAATTGGAATCTGCTCAGGGAGATCAGAAGAACTTATTCCTTATTATATTCCAGGTATTGAACTCGATGATTCATTTAAAACACTGTCGAATCGATGTTTATATTTTTTTCTATCGTTTCAGAGATTTATTATGATTTTGAGCGAACATTTAGTTCGTTGCGATACCGATGGTATCTCGCATGAAAATTATTGGTATAAATGGACCATTGGAAGACTGCAGCAAGTCTTTTTAGCCGTAAGTTTTTATCGTAATGTTAGATGACGAACTCGCTCGAATGTTGACTAACTTTGTGATTGTTTTTCAGCACCACGACCAAGTTCAAAAATACAGCGGTACATTAGAAACGCTTCTGTTTACCCAAGATCTCGATCCGCACATCTTAGAAGTTTTCCATCAGTTTTTAAGCTTGAGGGGTTAAGTTCCTATTTTAATAGAAACACCGTAATTTCAGCTTATAGAGAATTTTGTATTTTTTTTGAGTGATTTATTTATTTCCGTTATCCCCTTAAGATTGAACTCGTTAAAATGAGAGAAGCGATATTATACGTGAATACCGTATTGTAATGTGGATTATAATAGTCTCTTTGTGTTTATAAATTACTTTTATAACGATAAAATTTGTATTTAAGTGAATGTACAAATATATATACAATAACAAATAAATGGTATTGACGAAAAAAAATTCTAGTTTTAGATCACAATTCATATATCTCTTTTTGTGATACTCATGATTACGAACGTACTGGATTCATGGTAATCTTGTGATTATCGAATACGAAAATATACACTTGAATAATCATATCAACCTGTGCTTTTAGGAGTTTTTTTCTTGATTAAGTCCGTCAATTCTGTCACGTCGTCTGGTGATCCTAAAAATATTGGAGATCTCTGATGTATGGAGGTAGGTTTTATGTCTAAAATCGGTATCGTACCGTTACTGGCGATACCACCAGCTTCTTCGACTATATGAGACATCGGAATAGCTTCGTATAACAACCTCAACTGAAATAACGCTTAATTTAATGTATATTCGAGTGTAAAAAATTATTTTGTTACGTGGTAAAACTTACTTTTCCATTTGGAGCGTCCTTTGTTGCAGGATACATGAATATACCGCCATATTTAATGGTTCTATGAACGTCTGCAACCATTGAACCGATGTAACGAGCGTTGTACGGTTTACCAAACTGAAATGAATTCATGGCAAATGAATAATTCGATTAATTGCTTCATTGGCGAAGATGGTTTAATTTTATCTTTTCAAAAAATACCTGCGGGTTTTTCTTTCTACTGACGTATTCTTTCAGTGCTTCGTCCCATGAAGATGTGTAACCTTCGTTTATACTGTATGTTTTTCCACGTTTTGGGATCCTAATATTTTTTTCAGTCAGAACGAATTCACCGATAGCCTAGAAGGAACGATTATTGGGTTACTTTAATATATTGGATTCTTAATAATTATACTGTTGATGTAGATTATGTTGTATAGTTGTTTTCTTTATGAAGCAACTCAACTTTACAATCCTACACATATTACTCATATTACGATACTATTACAAGCAGAGATGAACAAGATCTAAATCAGTATGATTTTTATATCGACGATCATGACTGCAAATGATCTAATGATCCGGTCTTCGATTGTGAAAAATCAGGAAAGTATAAATGAATCAGATAATTTTTTGCTTTTAATTTTTGGAAATTGGACCACCATTCATAATACGTATTTTACCAAGAAACTTTTTAGTGAATACCTATCTATCTATTTCACATTGATTTTATTTAATTTTTTCTTTCTTTAATTTGTATTTTCATAAAAAAATGACTATTTTTTTACCCTCTCTCCAACCTCTTTCAAAGTAAGGTTGATATGAACAAATTGAAGTTGTTAGTTTTTGACTTTTTGGCCTTGAAGAAAGTGAAAAGGATTTTAAGTTTTTCAACATTCCTAAATACTTCAAAATGGAAACCATATTGAGGTTGAGGTCAAATGATTTTATTTGTTCAGTGATCTCTAGGACACTTCATGCATCTTTTTAATATTACGTACATATATTATGTACAATCTCATATGACATGATATCAATGTTCCTCCGATTAAGAATAATTTCAGATAAAATTTTCATAATTTTGACTATTTAAAATTCGATATGAAAAGTGAACATCTATCTACGATGATATTAGTTTGATTTTAATTTCTGGTCACATCTCAAAAATAACGTTATTGATACTTAATTATTTACCTACTTTTCATACCCAATCTTGATTAGTCAAAATTTTGATTATTACTTAAATCAAAAATTTTTCATATCAATGCATAACCTACAAAAACATTTTTTTTACAATCTTGTCCATGTTTGACTATGAGAATTGAAAAAAAAAAATACTGATAAATCTCTTCATTATTTCGAAAGAAAGCAAAGCTTCGAAGATTCATCACTCCTTCCGCTCCCCTTCGAGATGAACAATAAATCGTGTCCCAACTCGAAGCACATTTGGTGTTCGTGTTAGAGATTGTATTGTTTACTTAGTGTGGTATAATCGCTGATAATTTGATAAATTTTAGGAATCGAGAGTGCGTTTGTATGTTTATTCGAATTAATTAGCGAAATTCAGTTTTTATACCTAGTGTTTTGTTCGTGTAATTTATTTATATGGCAAGACAAAGAATTCGTGTAAAATTGCATTACCTACTTGCTATTAACCGTCAACAGTCGACACACATTCATCCACTTTGTGAGTACATTTTTTTTTCAAGAACTTATCGTTTCATGGCTATTGTAACTCGAATAAGTACAAAGTATTTTGCCTTATTGTAAACATTTCCGAAGATATTTGTATTTTTCTGAAGTGTTTTGATAGACGATAAGATTTAATTAGTGGAAACGAAAGGTCACCGAATACAGTAATGAAATTTTCCGAGCGAGAATTATCGCTGTTTATGGTTCATACCGTCTGTAACGTCATGCTGGGGTTTTCTTATCATTGAAGGATTGAGTAATAATTAACTCGTGTTGAAAGCTGTATCAATATTGTTTTATGAAATGCTTATCGCGATATTTGGAAACCTTTCGTGATATAAATTTACCGGGTCTAACATGAAACCATTGACACCACTTCCTTTTCCAAGAGCCAACACCATCATCGTCGCGCTACCATATAAAGCGTACCCAGCGGCTACTAAATTTCTACCTGGTTGAAGAGCATCTTGTACAGATGGTGGGTCTGAATTTTGTTTCCTAGATGAGTGAAAGTAATTGAGATTTTTTCGTAATGAGGTTAAATTAGTCCAATTTGAGGGGAGTTAACTCACTTATAGATACCGAAAATTGAACCTATCGATACTAAACAGTCTATATTAGAGGAACCATCGAGTGGATCGAAGCATACTATGTATTTCCCTCGTCTTTCGGTTTCTACCTACGACAGGTAACAGTTTATTAGCTCGAGTTGTTCATAAATCGATTCACAAAATGGCATATAAAATTTATCGATTTGGAACATACTTCGATAGCATCATCATTTTCTTCGGTTACCAATAAGCTGACTTTGAAGGAAGACTTTAACATGTTGATGAATAATTCGTTGGATAGAGTGTCTAACTTTTTCACTTCTTCGCCTTGAACATTTGTTGTGCCAGCAATCCCATATCTAGGACAAATTAATGATTGGTGTTATTTTTTCTCTCTTTTTGTTTCTTGATAGGTAAAAGGAGAATAGGTAAGTAGTAAGGGTATATAAGTGAATTAGAAATGCTTACAAATGTGCTATGCCAGCTTTTCGTACCGCTGAGCTTACAGCTTTGACAGCGGTTTGAATAGAAGTTAAAAGCTGAGTCAAATCTCCGGTCGCTGTTGGTACTTTTTTTTGCTCTGCGAGAACGAATCTCGTCAGAGTCATGCAATCTGAATCCATAACTCCTCTGGATGACATCTGCGAAAAAATATTATCATTAACCTGTACCCGCTGGTAACTGATACCGCGAGGTTGTGGTATCATTTTATTAGTTTTTTTTTTTTTTCAAGGAAATGCAGTCGACACCAACGTTACAACTTTATCAGTGACGTCAAAGCATTTTTTTTTGTCAATTTAAAACACACTTATTGAGTAAAAATTAAAATGTAGGCATACAAGTAGGTAATAATGTAAATGCTATCGACTCATCGACTGAATAATTTGTAGGGGAAAAAATTGAATAAATTAATTCAAGAAGTGGCCTTCTCACATATTCACGTTATGAACTGTCTTATAGGACGAATATAATGCATTATAAGAAGTAAATACCTATTCATCTACGTATATTGAGTATACGATACCTAACTATTCAGAGAGATCTTAGAGCTATAATAAGCTTAAGCATTATAATTTGAGAAATATTACGAATATAAGTTTCGTTCAAATGGAAATATTAAAGAGTACTTACGATCAGCAGTTTCTTAGCATACACGGCGCACTCCTAAAACAAAACGGTAACGGTATTCCTTGAGATTATGGCAATACATGTATGAAGTTCAGTAGTCAGTTTATTTAAAACGTAAACACATAGTCCCCACTCTTGTTGCGATAATACTGATATTATTTTTACATTGAATTACTCGAGTAGGACGTTGTTACGTTTATTTGATTGCTGGTTTATTGTGATATACAAACAACTTTTGCACTTTAAACCCATAACATCGAATTGTCAGGTTGTTGATAATAAAATTTACAGGTTTTAATAAGAGGTCAGTGGTCATCTATTTTTCGTATTTGTTTACTCGATTGTTTTGGCGTGAAAAATTCTCGATAGTGGTGATGGCGATCTAGGAAAATGAGGAAGAAATGAACGTGGAAAAATTGTATTCTGTCATTGGAAGCGTTAAACATATTTACTAAAGAAATCTTTTTAGTAAAAGAAATAGTAACGTATTATTTTGTAATCACGAATTGGTCAAGTGAAATACTCATAGAGGGCGCTTTAGTTTAGGGTATTTTTGTCCTTTATTTAAAAATATCATTTTTGATGACTAAGCATTACAGTAGATCTACAATCAACGATGTGATTCTGTGGCATATTTATCAATAGAAATAATTTTTTCCTCACTCACCTTACATTCTATGGAGACATTTTTACAAAAAGCTACTCTTGTATTGAAACAAAATATCAAAATAAACAACTTCAACGTAAAATAATTCATTATTGACCTTTTTATAATTTGACAAAAAAACTTCGTGGAATTACAGATGAAGCAATTTTGATTATTCAAAGGACTTGGCTACTGTGTTTTACTTTATTGGCAAAAGTTGATAGGCGATGTACGTATCAATGAAAAATTCGAGTGCTCTTGCAATAAGATGGCTTATAAAAATATAAGCTTATCACGTTAGTCTATTAACGCATGAATATTAATCTCGTTTATCGAAAATTTTTTATCAAGAAATTTATTGTGAATTTTATCTTGAGTTGAATTCGAGAAGAAAATATATTGTATATCTTTTGTGATTCTAAGACTTTGGCGAAATCATGTACAATTATTTTTTATGTGTATTATGAGTAAATTATGCAATGTATAAGACAAGTTGTGTCTTGGTCTGGTTAAAAAAAACTCTACGCGTAGTGTATGCAGCAGACAGCTTTCTACATAAGGCAAATTCGATACTCAACTCTATTGACCTCTACCTCCTCCCACCTATGCAGAAAAACTCTATTCAAACTATCCCTCCATGGTTCATATCAACGATTACTTTTGACTCCAACTTATTAACGCATGCTAAAAAAAGTACTCGCTCTATCCTTGCAGACGTTCAGAACCAATTTCTTCTAAAGTATAAAACTTACGAAACTTATTATACGGACGGCTCTAAATTCGAAAATTGATCTGGTTGCTCGTTTGTTTGTGGACATACTGTGGTTCGATTTCCGTTACCTGAATATTTTAGTATCTTATCGTGTGAACTTTATGCCATATACCTTGCGGTCGAGCATATTACCCATGGAAATGGCAACAAAGTCTTAGTGTGTACAGACTCTCTATCAGCTCTAAAGGCTATTGAGTCTGGAAGAAACCACCCAATCGCTGAAAACATCATATGCACAGTCCATCAAAACAAAATCGATCTCACAATTGCTTGGATTCCGGGACATGCTCGCTTTGGCAATAATGACAAAGCAGACCAGGCTGCGAGAAAGGCTTCAAGCGTGAGTCCATTTCCACTAATACCAGCATGCACAACAGACATCATCTGGAAACATCTAAGACCACCTTATCCTGATGAGAGTACCATTGACATCCCTCGCAGACTCCAGATTGTTTCCTAAAATTGAAGTCTAGTCTACGAGTAACGAAATTATTTAGTTGAATTTTTACTTTGAAAAATTGCAAAGCGTTTTTTTATGATATTACTCATTCCTCTTTTGTCAATCATTTCATCTGTCTTATTGTTGCTCATTCGTCGTGATCGTGATTATTTTTTTGTATTAGAAATGTATTTTCGTTTTATTAGTTTCTCTAATGAGAATGTTGAAAAAAATACGAGCAAATTTTTTATGGCATTTTGAACAACAAAATGAAACCGCTAAGCAAAGAAAAAAATTTCTCAAGTACAATTTTTAGCTGAGTTTTTAACCCAAAAACGACAGCTATTATAGCCTACCTAATTTGGGAAGGGAAGGTTGGGGGAGGGTGGGGTCTTCAAATCTTTGCGTTTCAGACCATTTGTAATCATCTGGCAAATGTCCAACTTTTTGGTATACATATTTTTTTCCCAAACGCGTAGCGCGGGCGGGAATTCACGAAATTTGCTCAAAACTTGGTGAGAGACTCTACTTGGAAATCTAACAAAACGATATTTTGTATTTTTTCGAAAAAATTCAAAATGGCGGATCACTCAAATTTTGAGGAGAACTGGAGAAGGTGCAAACACCTCAATTTTTTTGTTTTTGATCACATATGAAAAAGTGAATTACAGACACCAACATATCCAAATTTCAGCCTCCTAAGTGCATTTTGAGGAAAGTTGGAGCAAATCTGTTTTTGAGGAAATTTTGTTCTTCGTGGCCTGCGCGTGGCGCCGGCGGGTATTGATGAAATTTGCTCAAATTTTTGTGAGAGAGTCTTCTTAGAAATGCGCAAATATACTTTTTTTTTGAAAAAATTCAAAATGGTGGATCACTCAAATTTTGAGCGGTACTGGAAAAGGGGCTAATACCTCAAATTTTTTGTTTTTGATCTCATATAAAAGAATAAGTCATGGACATTAAAATATCTAAATTTCAGCTGCCCAAGTGCATTTGAAGGAGAGTTAAAGCAAAAAACGGCTTTTTGAGGAAGTTTTGAGTCACGAAATTTCTTGAATCTTCCATATCTCCTCACCAAATCAACCTGAAAAGGTCAAATTTTGAGGATAGAGTTAGTTGATGATCAGAATATGACCTCTTGAATTTGGGTCAAAATGGATCCAAAATGGCGGATCATTAATATTTGAGTAGAGCTTGAGGAGCCTCAAATTGGTAAAAAGTAATCATTATGAACTTAGATGATTATTGGAGATGAAAACTATACAATATCTCCAATTCACTTCCATACATGATGTTGGAGGAGATAAGGAGGGGATTATTGACCCTAAAATGTGGTGATGGTATGAGAGTGGTCGAAAATTTTTTATTGTCGTGTCATATGATAAAATGAGCCCAAGTGACTAACTTATACTGATTTTAGTTTCCTAAGTGAATTTGGAGGGGAGTTAAAGTAAAAAACCTGTTTTGGAGGAGAAATTACCGTTAGGAAATTTCATTAATCATCAATATCTCCTCAACAAATTGACCTACAAAGGTCAAACTTTGAGGATAGGGTTAGTTGGTGACCAGAATATGACCTCTTGAATTTGGGTCGAAATAGATCCAAAATGGTGGATCATAAAGATTTGAAGATAATTTGAGGAACCCCAAGTTGTTCTAATTTGACAAATATGTGTTCAAATGATTATTTCGTGGCAAGAAATACTACGTTTGTTTTCGTTCCAAATTCAACTTCTTATGTGGTTTTGGAAGGAAAAGTATTTAGACTTGGTATTGGATGTGGCCTACAGTCATGAAGCGTTCAGCAACGTTATTATTACCAAACTTGAACAAGCCCCAGTTAAAAACTCAGCTCCTGTAATGCGGCATGGCTGCTTACGTTTTTTAAAACTTTTTACAGATTTGATTACGATTCTCATTGTGTTTAGGGGTGAAAATTTTTTGACGTGTCAACTTTCTTTCATTGTGTCTTCTATTTTTTGAGAAAAAAATTAATAAAAATCCAACGTCCATAGTATCCATTTCATTTAAAATTATGTTTGTTTTGCCATTGAAATTGGCAAATTTGCGTATGTAACCTTGTAATTACATTTCTTTGCGCCATTGTGAATTTATCACTATGGTCATCATTTCACCGATAGATGATTTCGATAATAAATCGGTTATCGACATTGAAAAAGACTGAAAATTCGAGACTCCCCGTATAGTTATTTGCTATGCTATTGTTGTATAATTTACCAGTGATCGATGAATTCGAGAAAAATATTAGTCCGGCAATTATGGAATACATTACGATAATTATAACACTTCATTACCACATCTAGTTTTTTATCGTATCTAAATTTCCCCACACGTGCACTCTCACCAGCTCACCTTGTACTTACTCAAGTATGCACTGTTTTGATAAATAAGCATCAATTTGCTAACAAATGTTTAAAAGCTTACTTGACATAATGGTTCCGAGACACCATGACATCTAAGAAAAAAAAATCATTATCATTCTCGTAATTAGAATTCGCGATTAAGCGTTTACAAGAGAGCGTTATTTTTATGCTTTATTTGATTCTTCCTGGTTTGAGGAAGAAATTTCGTTACTCTGACATTGGCATTCGTGGGTAACTTATGTTTTAGTCGAAAAGCATAAAATGCTCACGATGCTGAACTCGCTGAGTTCCTATAATCGAAGTGATAGCGTTAATCATATTATAGACGATGTGACCGAGAAATTACAATTTTTCGGCTATATTATCGGTGTTATTTACGTTGCGGTGGTTTTTTTAATTCAAAAATGGATGAAAACTCGTTCGAAGTTTGAGCTGAAAAATTTCGCTATTTTTTGGAATATTTTTATGATGGTGTTAAACGCAGTGGCCACTTGCGGTCTTCTACCTACGTTGGTGCGTGTAGCGAATTACCAGGATTTTTATAGTTCACTTTGTGTTGACAAGTAAGTGGTTTCGTTAAATTTGTATTAAATATAAGAATTAATAATGGTCGAGAGCGGCTTGAGGAATTCCAAAAATTATTAGATATATTTTCAAGGTTGTCTTTGCCCCAATCTCTTCGGCATTTGAAAAATTTTTTATTGTAGCTTTCTCCATTCGAATATTTAAAAATTTCTAGTAAATAAAGAAAATGAATCTGGCGGTATTAACATTTTTAGTAAGACGTAGTTTTTAATGAAGCAACAGAGAAATTCTCGCAAGCTTAGAAATTAATTTTAATTTGCGTAAGTTTTTAGGCTAACGTTTTGTCTCAAAATTTCCTACACTTCTGAAAATAAAATCATGAATGAAGTATGATAACAAATTTATTTAACCAAGTTTTTAATGAAAAACTAACCTTTATTGCTGTCTAAATAATTTTGAAAAGAAGATTAAAAGAAAAAAACTTGGTATCTATGAGAGTTCACTGATTTCCATATTTATTTTTTGGACATAGTTAGTTATATTTGTGGGCATGAAATTTGAAATTTCACTTTTTGAGGAAATAATTCGGGCCGTGCAAATCATTTCGGTTGCATGAGCGTGCATAGTGATAAGGCTTGAATATGGGATCACGGATTGACAAATATAGCGCGTTTTATCAGAAAATTGAGAAATTAAAGAAGAAAATGTGTTCTATTATAATATTATTATAAATCTGTCGTATATGTACATAATATGTACATACAAATATGATGTTTGATTTTTTAAATAGTGTTTTCCTCAGAGATGTAATTATTCAACGTTAGTTTCAAGTTCGTTATTCAAAATTGTTTCGATACCTACGCTGGACGTAGGGAGCTACTTTCTAGCCATAATATTTGTTGTATATCCAATTGTTACGAAAGGTAATTAATTATTGATCATGAAATTATATTAAACATTCACTGTCATCCCGTGTTCATTTTATCCTGACCCGTTCATTTTGAATCGACCCGTTCAAAGAACGACTGATTTGCACGGCCCGAATAAAATTTCGTTAAATTCAATCACATAATTGTGTTCAAAAAGACTAATTTTTAATGACAAACTACAAATTTTCTGAAGATTCAAGATTAAACTAATGAAAACGAAATGAAATGAAAATTTCTTTAATGCAGGATTTCTCAAAAATTGGGTCCTCTTCTTACCACTGAGGGATCCAGGGGGAACTGATGGCGGTTTTCTTACTTATGTGATGAAACTAACTTGTAAAAAAAAAAATGAGCGAAATCGAAGAGTATAACGTCAGTCGTGTTGAATTGATATAGAATGACCCTTAGTTCTTTCTGACGAAGTACTTTTGAAAGATCATAATTTTTCAAGTGTTGCTGGATACAAATTGAAAGTAATAATCGTTGGAGGAGAGGGAAGGAGGGAGGAAGGAATCAAGTTTATGAAATGTTTTGTTTTTCTTTAACTCGTAATACCAGTGAGTGTGCATTAAAATCGTTCAGAATTTTTCCAAAAGAAGTACGTGTCAACGTTTAAAAGTACCGTGTTCACATTTTTGATTCGATTAAAAATTATTGTGGTTCTTAGAGACTGTACGAGCCCTTGAAATTTCAAAGTTTTCAGTTATGCTCTGATTTATGTTATACGCGTAATATTAGTCAAAGGCGTCAGTATATTCTATTTTCAATTTTATAAATTGATGTAAAAGAAAATCGATGGTAGAGAGGGGTTCTCGAAGGAGATTTCGTTTCTAAGTCATCATTTTGAATTTGTTTCATACCTCCCAACAAATGGATTTGAAAAGCTAAAACTGGATATTGCAAATTGAAAAAGGGAGGCAATTTTTTTTCACAAGGGCAAATAATGATGATGTCATTGAAAAGAAAATTGGAGTTCTTCGAAAATTTTTATCTGTTCGCTGATAGTACATCGAAGTCATGTAATATTTTTACCTAGGTATCTACAAAAATTAAGGAGTCACAGTCCATCAAAAATGTTGGTTCTTTGTTCCTTCTTCAATTCTGTAGATAGGCAAAAATATAATGACTATTTTTGTTGTACTCTTGATATCCATGCATTAATAGAAATTTTCGAAGAATGCAGATTTTCTTTACAATGACGTCATAATGTTTCCTTGTAGAGAATATTATTCTCTTTGTATTTTTAGCTGAATTTTCAATAAAAACGATAACTATTACAACATGCGTGTTTTAAGAAGGGATGAGTCGGAGAGGGCATTTTACCCCACGTCGGTGGGTATTTATGACATTCCCTCGAAATATGGTGAGAGACCTTTTTTTGAAAAAGCGAAAAATAATTTGTCTTATCAATACATTTCAAAATGGAGGATCACTCAAATTTTGAGCGGTAGTGGAGAAGAGGCAAATTGCTCAAATTTTTCATTTTTGATCTAATATGAAAGAGTGAGTCATGGACACCAACATATCCTAATTTCAGCCTCCTAAAGGCATTTAGTGAGGAATAAAGTAAGAAATAGCTTCTCGAGGAATGTTTGAGTCATGAGATTTCTTAAATCTTCCATATCTCCTCACTAAATCATTATAGAAAAGTCAAACTTTGTATTTGGGGTTAGTTGGTGACCAGAATATGACCTCTTGAATTTAACTCAAAATGGATCCAAAATGGCAGATTATCAAAATTTAAGTAGAGCTTGAGGAGCCTCAAATTAGTAGAAGTGTAATTAATATGAATCCTTATAATTATTTAGGATAAGAATTATACAGTGGTAAGCGTACAAAAAGATGACATTTTTTTTGTTATGGTGTTATAATTATGATAATATGAGCCCAAGTGACTCACCTATCGTGATTTTAGCTTCCCAATTGAATTTGGAAGGAAGTTAGAGCGAAAACGCCTTTTGGAGGATAAATTGCTACAGTAAATTTCATATCTTCACCAAATCGACTTAAAAAGTCAAATTTTGTATGTAAGTCAAGTTGATGACCAGAAAATGGCTTCTTAAATTTGGTTCAAAATGAATCCAAAATGGCGGATCGTAAAATTTTGAGTATTTTGATTTTAGGGGTCTCAAGCAGCTATAATTTGAAAAACATATTGTGTTCATACGATTATTGCATGTCACGAAATACATTTGTTCTAAATTTAATTAGTTAAGTGCTTTTGAAAGAGATGGGGGTAAGGGCTTTCAGACTTGATATTGCGTATGGCCTATAGACATAAAAGGGTTAGCAACGTTATTTGCAAACCTGAACAAGCTCCAATTAAAAACTCAGCTCTAGTAATGCGGCATGGCCGCTTACTTTTTTTTTAAATTTGCAGTCAGCACTTCGAGCGTTAATCAAAAAGAGTTATACTATAACGTTCTTGCCTACTTACAAAACTTAAGGCTTTACAGTGAATCAAAATTTCCAAATTGATATAACTCCTTCAAGTGTGTAAGTAGGCAAAATCCTTATATAACATTTTTTATTCTGGTTTTCAAGTTATACGCAAAGAATGGACGAAAAGTTTCAAAAACGTACTTTTTACCGCAATTGCATACGGAGCTAACTAAGGCAAAAGAAGAGGCTTCCACCTGATGCATTCTTATCCCTTGAATGTCCCATTCTTCTTGCCGCCTATGTACAGTTAATGAGGAAATCCAAACCAACGAATCTCATAAAAACTTATTTGTACCAGTGTAGCGTAACTATTCATTTATTTTTTTTTTTGCAGAACTTGTAACAACGACCCATACTGTGGATTCTGGTTACGGGCATTTCCGTACATGAAAATAATCGAATTAGGGGATACGATTTTATTAGTGCTACAAAAGCGTAAATTAGTCACGTATTATTGGTGCCATCATTTAGGCGCTTTATTAATCACTTGGTATATTTATCCGTCTTATCCACCAGCTATTATTTTATGGTGTGCGGTGATGATTAATTTATCTCACGTATTCATTTATATGTATGGAGTGGCTAGATCTCTGGGTTATTCAGTGTCGCAAATCGTTCCTGCCAGTTTACTCATGTCGGAGATTTTACAAATGGTGATAGGAGGGACGTTATGTTTTTTCGTTTATTATTATATTATTATTGGGCGGTATTGCGATATTAGTGTTTTAAATGTAAGTATTTTTTGTTTCATGTATTTATTTTGTTTTGTATTATGTGTTATTTTATTTTATAAAAGATTTTACGCTCGTAAAGTAGTCAATAAAGGAAAATCGGTTTCTACTTTGACCAGCGTTGTTACAGCATGATAATTATTTTCTATATGAAATTGTATACTTATTTGTACTATTAGATAACGTGTATGTGAAGGAAAAAATGAATAATTTATTTTTACGAGAGTTTTAATTTTATATAAATAAGTGAGATCAACATCGTCGAAGTAACTCTTGTGTTGAATATAATAAATTATTTAATTACATCAGAAACGAACGAAGACTATATCAAATCAATAATTCTGTTTAAACTTATTTTTCACGTATTTACGTCAACGATTACTTCATCCTCTCATTCCATCCAAAAATATACTCTTGGCTTCATCGTTGGGAACTTTATAAAGAACACGATTGCCCTTCTTACCGCTTATGGCTAAACATCCATGATGAGCAAGTAATGAAAAAGTGGCAATATCTTTGGTTAAATCAACATAGGTGAGATTCTTCGGTGGCTCATCGCCTTCGATTTCTTTCATGGAGGTAATAAGTTGGAAATTCTTGGTGATCTTAGGACTTATCATAGCCTTCCTACTGTAACTATCCGAAGACATACCTCTGAATCGCCAGAATTCTTCCAACGCACCTTTGTTTCCTACGCAACGAAGTATGGAAAAGGGATTATGAAGATTGGTCTTACCGTCACTCGAGTATCCACTGTAATAGTGCATAATCTGTTTTGCCTTTTGTTCGGAGATGAAGGGCGATGCTTTAATGAGATGCTTTACTTCGGCATCGGTGAATCCGTAGTATTCTGTGAATTTTGTGTCTTCGGTGATACTGTATAAATCGAAATCTTCGAGTTGAGCTTCGACTCGAAGATATGGCAGCATACCCGTTAGTAAGACTTGCCCGACGTATGGGTCTTTGCTTTTGAAAGCCATATGATACATGTTGGTTATAACAGCAACAACTTCCTGGAATGCGCTAGAACGTGGACCATACCTGAGGAAAACCTTGTTAACGACCCGATCATAGTCGTCGACGAGGACGTGTACGGGAGTGTTATTGAAATGCCAGTAGAGTAGTTTGGTGATGAAATGTATACATTGCGGAAGATCGTCCAATCTTTGGGTACCATTGTAGGCTCTAATTAATCTTTCTTTTTCTACTTTAGTGATAGAATCACCTTTTATGTATTCTTCTAAATAGGGATATTGCGTGTTGAGTAATTCGCCGAAGTATTTAGACAAGTCGTATCTGACATGTTCCAAGGTGGTACCCTCCTCCAGTAATACTTGCGAAAAATCAACGAAAAGGACCGGGTATTTGCCTTGGTGAGTCATTGCTTCCGGATGATCGGATATTTTCAGTTTGGGGAATTTTCTATCGCGACCTGTAACCGTTTGGTATATGCTTTGGGTGAATATTAAATTGTTCGTTCGCGATTCATCGGGTACTTTGTTCCCTTGTTTGTCCGTTTCGATGTTGAGGAATCTATATAGCATGTTTAGGTTGAGCGATTTACTCCATTTCGGCGGTTTCGTTATGATGATCTTTTTACCAGCGTGCAAATAAGCGTTGATGAATAACGTTTTATCCACGAATAAATGAACGAGCTGATTTTTTTCCAAATGATTTTTCAGTACTTCTTCGAAATCGGATGGTGGTATTGGACATCGTGTTTGGTCGTTTTTCACCGGTGAATAGAACGAAAACGAAATTAGTACGCAAAATAATACGCGTTTCATGGTTAAATGTGAATCTGAAACATTTAGTGGACATTAATACATAGTTGATGTGATGGTTTTTTCAACGAAGGGAGGAATGATGAAGTGAAGCAGTGTAATTAATAAAATTTTGCTTTTTATGTTGAATTGGATGTTGATTTTTTTTTTTCAAAAGAAGGCTGGAAATAGTGAGTTGGTAAGTACCTTTTTATGCATAGTTATTTTCAATCATTATTTTTCATTCATCGATGCTATATTTTATTATAATCAAATAGTATTAATTTTGAGATATTTACTATGTCACAAAATTTGAAAAATTACTCATCTATCTAATCGATTAAAAAAGTTTAAGATCGGATTGACTTCTTGTTCGATTATTCATTTTTTATTTATTAGATGTTGAGATTCTACCTTTAATGAAAATTAAATTTCATACGAAGTTATTATTGGTAGCTTTTCAAGTCAAATAATCATTCATTATAACTTCACACGAATTTTCTACATTTACGATATATATAATAAATACTTACGCATATGAGGCTCACGTATCATCCATAGGGTTACTTACGAAGTATCTATTCAGTTGATCAACGATTGTGGAAGAATTTTATCAATTAATAATAATCGTTTTATCTGGTTCATATTGGTTGAGAAATTTTTGCAGCTGATTAGTGAATTTACATTTCATATTCGTTACAAGTGTACTAAAAAATTAAACAGCGTCACAATATAATTAATTATGAAGAAATAAAATACTTGTAAACTTATTAGGTTAATAGGCTAATTTTTCCTGTAATAAAATAAATGGTAGGTTATTCTAATTCCTTAAGAAAATTCAAAATTCCTGATTTTGTAGCATGTTGATTTTTTATTGGGTGAATTTTCAATGAATCTGTTTTGAATTATTAATTCTCATTCATCTATACCTATTCATGTTATTATTTTACAAATATTTGAAAATTAATTTTTATTGTATTTCATATTTTATTTACTAAATTTCATTAATCGATTATT